>PVIR01018215.1:0-33858 GCA_004026965.1 Petromus typicus
AAACGAAATTTGTTGGAGTGAAAAAATAAATTGGGTTATGTTGAAATCATTTGCCAATCTAGCAGCCATTAAGTTTTCAGTGCTTCTGTAAATGTGAAGATGTAACTCTTTTGCAAATTTGTTTTTCTTCAGCAAAGGGTTTGTGATGTTGAATCAGTTTTTCTTGTTTTTGCCTTTGCTGTCCAAGTTTTTTTTTTTTAGGTTTTTTGAGACAGGGTCTCGCTTTGTGGTTCAGGCTGGCCCTCAGCTCAGCCTCAAACTCACATCACAATCCTCCTGCCTCTGCCTCCCGAGTGCTGGGATGACAGGCGTGAGCCACCACGCCTGGCACTGTGGTATGTGGTACTGGTTGCTGCTGGCTGTGGGTCTCCACACCCAGTATTGTTATGTGGTTACCGGGGAATCGAACCCGGGTCCTTGCGCTTGCGAGACAGGCGCCGGAACCACTGAGCTAACTCCCCGGCCCCGCTGTCCAAGTTTTTAAGTTGGCCTCTGATGAAGGAGTATGCTTTTGGGAAGCATTTGGAGGTCGAATTGGTTGCTGACCTGTATTAAAGATTGTTAGGACACAGTAGCCATTTTTGAACTTGCTGGAAGAAGTAGCTTAGGCAAAGCCAAGTAAAGAAGAAGAGGGATTATTTTATTACAGGTGTTTTGCTACATGGTGTATTTAAATGTTACAGTGCTTAGGATAGTAAAATAATATTTTTTTACATCATGTGGTACTTTATTTTCTCCAGTCCATCTCTGCTAGCATTTGCCTTCTCGTTGTCCTGGTTTCACCCTCTGCCTCCCAGGTTGCAATTTCCACTTCCATTTGATTGACCTATAGGGTCAAGCCGACATTTTGTAGCCCTCTGTAACCCTCTTTACAGTGGTTTTCCTATGGGTGTCCAGCCCCCAGGCCTTTCTAGTAGTCCTGGATCACCTTCTTCTGGCTTTGAGCTTAGTATATCCTTCTACGCATTGTGTCTCTTCCTCTCTCCTGTCTTTATGTTTTGCAGTCTTTGAAGCCAAGCTGAGAAAGTGCTATCACAGGATTAGACACTAAATGTCTGTATGATATATAATTCTCACTCTTAGTTTGACTTTAGTAAGTTTAATCCTGTGGACATGAGAGCTCAAGCTAGAGTGATTGACGCATAGACTGTGTGGGCCTCACTAATTCTGTCACCCAGAAGCAGTACAGTCGATGTACAGAGTGCACTTTGTTTCCTATCCAGGTTGCAGAAATCTAGAATATGTCAGACATGCCGTCGTGTTGATTTCTTTTGTAAGCCCCTCAGGGTTAGCGTGAAGCTCTGTGCAGAGCAGCCCTCAGTGGATTCGCTGAGTGAATGAACTCTACAGTCTAGACCGTTGAGCAGCACTTCAAAAGCAACGCAGTCTGGAGTCGCTTGGGGTGTGTTCCTCTCAAGAAACAGAGGCTTACGTCATACCATGTATATTATCGTCTTTCCATTGCCTCTCTGAGGGTTGGCACATACCCTCTGTCTTTTTTGAAGACAAGTCGTTGCCTTTGGTCACACAACCAACCTGTAGAGGAGCTGACCTTGGAGCACAGCTAGTCTGGAGTGCAGTGATGCTTCCATTGCACTGCATTATTTCAAATATCTTTTTTTTTGCTACCAGACTGTTCTTGCCTTAGTCCTTGGACATGCCAAGTATAGAAATGAGTCACCTATAATCGAAAGTAGTTGACATCTCTGTATGGATTCTTAACATGGAAAACAGAATATTGATTTGTTTCTATTTAAAATTCATAGTTTTTAACCGTCCAGCCAGTTCTAAGCATCCTCTCACAACACAATTAGACTAGAAATGCATTATTTTATACATTTAAAGTTTGTTTTTCTAAAGGTCAGCTGAAACTAGATATAAGGCAAGGAAGTCATTTTAAGATAACAGCTTACTCTGAAGAAATACCATTTCCTGAGGAGGTTGCCTTTCTTCTGCAAAGACTGATAGCTGTGTGGTCAGTGAGGCAGTCAGAATGCACCCAAGAACAGATACGGAATAAGGACGTGTGTCATCAGTATAGGTGGCTCTCTGTGGAGGGAAGGGTGGAGGCCAGGTAAGGTTATCCTCATGAAACTGGGCGCAGACCTAAAGACTTGTTTCTAAGGAAGGCATCAGGCAGGTGGCAGTCAGGCTAGAGAGTCTAGATCCTCGTGGGACTAGTCAGATCACTGACTATTTTAAATAAATACCCATTAGTCCCACTGTTAGGCCTAAGGAGTGACATTTTCTGGTGTGGGCCCTGTAAATCTGCAGATTTAACCAGGTACTGTTCTCATACACTATACAAGATATTCTAGGGCTGGGCACTGCTGAGTGAAGAGCAAAGTGTGCTGGTAAAGGAGCCATTTTTGGAAGGTTTGGACTCTGGGACATAGTGCTGTGGGGTTAGAACTTCAGGTTGGGTTTATAGAAGGGGTCCTGAGAAGTAGATGGGACCTGAGAGTGTCTCCCCGCCACCCCCCTACTGGGGATCAAACTCAGGACGTTGCACTTGTGAGGCAGTGCAGTGCCACTGAGCTCCATCCCTGGCAGGACCTTGGAGCCCTGAAGAGGACAGAATTAAAATAAATTGGCTTCCTAGAGACACTATTTATTTTGGGGTTTGAGTTGGGCTCCTAATGACGTGAGCTGTACAAGAAACACTCAAGGGGGCCTAAGTGAAAGGGTTACCACCCAGGGGGAGGGTGGGGGCATCATGTGGGTATAGGGACCTCAGAAGACCCTTCTTTAGAACTTAAGTATCCTGTGCTGGAGCTCAGCAGGGTGTCTTTTATTGGAATTTCCCCCCACCCTTTTTTTTAGGTTTTTGAGACAGGGTCTCACTTTGTAGTTCAGGCTGGGCCCTGAATTCACTTTGTAGCCCAGGCCAGCCTCAAACTCAGCAATCCTCCGGCCTCTGCCTTCTGAGTGCTGGGATTACAGATGTGAGCCACCACGCCTGGCATTGTGCTATGTGCTTATCAGGTGCTGTGCTTACAAACACGAGTCATCATTCCTGACACTGTGGTATGTGGTTACCAGGGATCAAACTCAGGACCTTGCACTTGCCAGGCATATACTGGAACCACTGAGCTAAATGCTCAGCCCAGTGATTAAATGTTTATGGCAGTTTCTATCAGAGAAGAACATTATAGTACGTCCTCGTCCAGCCAGCTCACTGGCCCCATGGGACTTCCAGCGTCTGCTCACAGTCAGAAGGACCATGGCCGGATGTGGTGGTCGCACCTGTAACAGCACTCAGGAGGCAGAGACAGGAGGACTGCCATGAATTTAACCTGGCCTGGGCTACATAGTGAGCTCAGGGCCAGCCTGAACTGCAAAGTGAGACCCTGTCTCAAAAAATAAATAAATGACCACTTCAGATTACTGTTTTGAATCCGGTAACGAAGGATATTAAGTAGCTGCGACAATGCCTCCAAAGACACTTGATAAAAGAAGACTTCCAGAACTGTGTGAGAAAGTGACAAGAGCAGTGGGGTGGATGTCTGAGGAACGGGAGGGTTTTGGCAGGGATTCACCGCGATGCATCTTTTACTGCAGCGAGCTAAAAAACAACAGCAAACATTTACCGTGGCTTTTGTCCTTGCCACATGGGTTCATTTGAGTAACATCTTGATTTAATTCCTGGAGATTTTTGAAGAAGTATGTTGCTGCAGTTGTATGACATAACAGTCACATATTCCTATGCAAATACAGTGGTAACTTGGTTCGTGAATTTTAATTCTTTCCATGATACTAGTCACAAACTGAATTGGTCAAGATCCAAATCAAATTCAGTGATTTGGTTCAATGTTAACCTAATGGGGAAATTTGATTTGGTTCTCACCCAATTTGGTTTGTGACCAGAGTTGTGGAAAGAATTAAGTTCATGAATTAAGGACACCCCAGTAATCATTTTATTGTTATTTTAAAATTGTGAAATACATATAAAATTTACTATCTTAAACCATTTTTAAGCATACAGTTCACTAGTGTTAAGCATTTTCACATTGTTCTACGATTACTATTCCTTTTATTGTACAAAACTGAAACTCTGTACCCTTTAAACTGTCCCTTACCCCCATCACCTCAGCTGTACAAAACTGCAACCACAGTTCTACTTTCTGAGTTTGACTCTTCTATGTGCCTTATGAAATTTCTTTCTATTTTAAGGCTGAATAATGTAGCCTGTGCACAATCCTATGTGGCATTGTGGCTTTGTAGACTTTCTGAGGGGTCATCCTTGGGCAGTTCTGTCAGCACGAACTGTACTGTCACAAGCTGGGTGGTGAAGTCCGGAAGTCTCTATCCTTTTTGGCACCAGTTACTGGTTTGTGGAAGGTAATTTTTCTTTTTGGCTGTTTTTTTTTGTTGTTGTTGTTGTTGTCTTTTTTTTTTTTTTTTTTTTTTTTTTTTTTTTTTTTTTTTTTTTTTTTTTTTTTTTTGAGACAGGGTCTTGCTTTTTGTAGTTCAGGCTGGCCCTGAGCTCAGCCTCCAACTCACATCACAGCAATCCTCCTGCCTCTGCCTCCCGAGTGTTGGGATTACAGGCCTAAGCCACCACTCCCAGCACTGTGGTATGTGGTACTGATTGCTGCTGAGTTACCGGGGGATTGAACCTGGGCCCTTGCACTTGCAAGACAGGCGCCAGAACCACTGAGCTAAATCCCTGGCCCTGTTGTTTTTGTTTTTGAGACAGGGTCTCGCTTTGTAGTTCAGGCTGGCCCTGAGCTCACTGTGTAGTCCAGGCAAGCCGTGGAGTCTCGGCAATCTCCTGCCTCTGCCTCCTAAGTGCTGGGATTACAGGCGTGAGCCACCATGCTCAGCATTGTGATATGTAGTGCTGGGGATCAAACTTGGGACCTTGTACTTGCCAGGCAGACACCGAAACCACTGTTCTAAATCCCTGGCCCTGGAAGGTAATATTTCAGTGCACCAGAGAGAGGTGATTTTAGAGGGCCTCTTGTCTTTTCAGAGACAAAAAGAAGGTCTCCAGTGATGTTTTTGCTCATTTTGGTTAGGGTTAGCGTGTAGGCTTACCAAAGCTGTGACCTGAGACAAGGAAATAGGTGCACAGTGCAAGAAAGAGGCACCCACGGAAGTGGTGAATATGATAATGAAAAGCCGTGCACTGACTGAAGTATGTTTCTGATTCTGACCGCAAGCCTGCCACCAGATGCAGCTGATCATCAAGTCGGCTGTTGAAAAGCTTGCCACCAGCTGTAGCTTGTCACTTGCGACTCACTGATAAGAGTCTACGAGCAGTTCATTATTTTGGTCTGTATACAACCAGACTCTCTTGTTAATGTTCATCTGTATGTGCAGCTGTCCTCAGCACTAGCAGCACCGCCTCAGCTTTGCCTCAGATCATTAGCTGTTAGGTCCTCATAAAGAGGGCACAGCCTCGCTCCCTGGCCCGTGTACTTCATGGGCTCCAGGCTTCAATGAGAACAGTGCCTTGATGATTTGGCAGAAGATGGAGCACAGGCCCTAATTCCAGCAGTAAGGAGCAACTGTGAATAAAGATGAAGCTTCACGTACCTTCTGCTCATCTTCTGTTTGGCCTAGTTCCCAGCAAGCTACAGAATGGTACTGTTATATGGCCTGGGCTGGGAGGGAACCCTGGCGTGGCCTGTTAGGCACTTAGGCGAGTGGTGGTGAACTTGTCGCACACATGCAACAGTGGGCTGTTTGTATCATTGGGAGCTCTGAAATGTTCACCATCACTGGTGTAGGCTGTATGTTACCCCCTGTTGTGCATGTTCAGTACACAAGTGTGTGCAGTGCATGTTGTTTGTTCATCTGGCAGTGGACTGTTGAGTGCTTCTGTCTTTTTGACTGTGGTGAGCAATGCTGCCATGGACATGCTGTGCAGATACCTTTCAGATCTTGCTTTCCAATTATTTAAGTACATACCCAAGAGTGGGGTAGAGTTGTTGGCTCATATGATAATCCTACTTTTCTTTTTCTTTCTTGGTTTTGTTTTTGAGACAAGGTCTTGCTATGTAGTTCAGGGTTGCCTTCAACTCACTATATAGCCCTGTTAACTTGAAGTGATCCTCCTGTCTCAGCTTCCCAAATGCTGTGATTACAGGTGTGCTCTATACCTGTCTCTACTTTTAGTTTTTGAAAAACTAGGGCTGGGGAGTTAGCTCAGTGGTTCTGGCGCCTGTCTTGCAAGCCCAAGGGCCCGGGTTCGATTCCCCGGTAACCACATACCATACTGGGCATGGAGACTCACGCCGAGCAGCAACCAGTACCACATACCACAGTGCCGGGCGTGGTGGCTCACGCCTGTCATCCCAGCACTCGGGAGGCAGAGGCAGGAGAATTGCTGTGATGTGAGTTTGAGGCTGAGTCAGGGCCAGCCTGAACTACAAAGTGAGACCCTGTCTCAAAAAAAAAAAAAAAAAACCCTGCCATATTGGTTGCACCAGTTTATCTCCTTTATAAACAAAGCACCAGGGGTCCAGTTTCCATGTATCTTTGCCACCATTTACTACTTTGTTTTTTCCTTTATCAAGGCCATTATAGTAACCACTTTATTGGGTGTGAGATTGGCAAGTAGTAATCTGAAGTAGGTTAATTGTATTTGTGTTTTGCCAGGGTTTTGAAGAGGTCAGTTGTTGGAAATGTGATGTGAATGTTACACAGGAGGAAATGTGTATTTTTAGACATTAGAAAATCAATACAGTGGAGAAAGGAAATAAAAAGAATGCATGCTTCTGATGAAATATATTGTTTTTCTTAAAATTTGACATGGTTAACTATTTAAAGGTCCTCTTAAGAGCTATGATATTTCTCTTCTGTGTATGATTGTTGAATTTAACATTTAGTCCTCTGTGATACCTCTTTTCTCCTTTTTAAACCCACATGTGGGCAGTAATCCTTAGAAGCAAAATAATCAACTTAACCAGAATTCTAGGTCGATATCGAACCTCCTTGCCTTGAACTTAGTGGTGTTCTTGTTCAGTTAGAGTTAATAGTTAATTGGGTGTCGATCACCTTACTGGATCATTTAAATAGGACAGAGCTCTTTTGGGGGATAGAGTATTACTGTGAACGGCAGAGATCTGATAGCAGCGACATAGTTAATGACCAAATAATTTTCTTGGGTAGAATATTCTTCTAAAACTCATTTCTTAAAATCACGTGACAGAGTTTTATGGAAATGAGATACATTGCAATAATTGAGAGTCCTTTTTGTGTTGTTGTTTGTTTTGCTTTGGGTTTTTTTTTTTTTTTTAGGTCTTTTTAAGACAGCCTTGCTTTGTAGTTCAGACTGGCCCTGAACTCATTATGTAGTTCAGGCTAGCCTTGAACTCATGGCAATTCTCCTGCCCTGCCTAGGACCCATTTTTTTTAAAGGTTTTTTGAGACAAGGTCTCGCTTTGTGGTTCAGGCTGGCCCTGAGCTCAGCCTCCAACTCACATCACAGCAATCCTTCTGCCTCTGCCTCCCGAGTGCTGGGATGACATGTGTGAGCCACCACGCCTGGCACTGTGGTATGTGTTATTGGTTGCTGCTGGGGTGAGTCTCCACGCCCAGTGTGGTATGTGGTTACCGGGGATTGAACCTGGGTCCTTGTGCTTGCAACACAGGCCCCGGAACCACTGAGCTATATCCCTGGCCCCCTAGGACCCATTTTTTGAATAAAGAGTTTTTCCTAGATTTCTGGAGTCGTCTTGGTTTCTGTGAGGCCTACCAGCTCTGGGTCCATGCACACTCAGAGTGCTGCATAACCTATTTGCTCTGCCTCAGTTTGAAAAAATCCTGGAAGAACACAGCTTCAGTAGTATTTGATAAATTCTTAGCAGAGAATACTCTGCACTTTCTTCTTTCTTAAGTGGTGTTTAAAAGTTGATCTGGTAAGATCTTAGTTTGAAAATGGAAGGACTTTTAAAAATTCTGTTTATTACTGAAGCAGTGAATAGTCGAAAGAAAATGTGTTTGCTGACTAAACCTGCTATATTCTCTAAGAAAATTGACTGAGCTTCAGCTTTTTTAGTGTGTGAGGAATACCAGAACAGTGAAGAAAAACTTAAAAGCAAAAGTTCTGAAGCAATCAAACTGTCCACACAGCAAAAATTGCATCATGGAAATTTTCCTCATTTGCTCTTGTGTCAGAAGTTAAATTGACTAGCTTTTGAAATGAAATCTAAGGAGCGTAAGCAGTAAGACAACCAAATTTACTGCATCGGACAGGTGGGCCTCACAAGTGGGGCAGTGCAGGTGCAGATGCCAGTGTGTGCTGCGCTGCTATGATCCATAGATCCTGAACTGTTACAGTTACTATCTTTAGCTGACGGTCTGTGTTGTGCATTCATTGCTCCGATTTGAAGCCTGGAGATGGCATTTCCGTGACATCATCAGACAAGCGTGGGCGCAGCATCCTCAGGGCAGAGTCCAGCAGTGTCTCAGCCTGTTGTGTTTAAAAGTGTACAGAGCTTGGCACAGAGCAGTGGCCTCTTCTCGTCCAGCTTCTGCTGTCCCGAAAGCATCTGCTTTCAGCTTCGCAAGTGATGTGTGGTATCTCATCCTCTGTTTCTCTTGATGAGGAAGCATCAGAGGATTGTTTTCAGAGAATAGACAAGAAAATATGTGCAGCTTTGAAAGCCCGTATCTCACAGAGACTTGTTATTCTTAGCCAGTGGGCAGACAAAATGTTTGTGTTCATCCTTAGAGGTCCAAGAAGAGCTAACTCAGTGGGCTCGCGCGTGACCTGGCACCAGGAGACACTTAGAAAGAACGTGCTGCTTGTGTGGGTATACAGAGGTGGGCCAAGGAGCAGTGATGTGTGGGGCGGGCGCTGGTGCTTCCTGGGCCCCTCCCCTGTCCTCACACTGACTCCTCCTCCTGCACCCCTGGACAGGCGCCCTTTCACCCACTTCATGGTACGCGTGCACGCCGCTCCCTTTGCCTGCTGTCTGCAGGGCCCAGCGTGGCTCATTCACTCTTGGTCACCACTTGTCCCTAGAAACTTAATTTAGAGCCTGGCACAGACAGGCCTCCCCTTCCTGGCCTGTGTCCTGGACTGGATGCGCCATTAGCAGCTGCAGGCTCGTTACTGTCACACTGCAGGCAGAACAGGACCTGGAGTTGGACCTTGGCTGGGTGACATGGAGCCCCCAGTTACCCCTCTGTGCAGCGGCAGCTTCGGTCAGTAGTTGCTTCAGAGTGACCCATCTGAGCGGATACCTGATTGGCTGTGCCTCGCTCATGCTCAGAAGCTCTAGGGGAGAGGAGGCCTGGCTTCCCAGGGCCACACGCGTGACAGGGCATGCAGTGATGCCTTCCTGTTCCCGTGGAGTGACTCCTGCTTTATTCATAGTCTAACCCTGAGGAATCCAGCCTCTTGCCTTTTCTTGTTCCCCCAGGAATGAGCACTAGACATTGTGTCTGCTCATTGGCTAAGGATAAGAGCACTTTCTCTGTGAGATACGGGATTGGCTGGCTTGTTTTTGTTTTCTGGTCTGTCTGTACCTCCGTGATTATTGAAACAGTTGGATCCCCATCTTCATCAGAGGAAGAAATAGGGATAAAGTACCAGAAGCCTTGGGATTCAACCCAGGTCCTCATGCTGAGCCACATTTCCATTCATTTTTTTTTTTTTTTTTGGAGACAGGGTCTTGCTGAGTGGCCCAAATTGGCCTCGGACTTGCCTTCCTCCTGCCTCAGCCTCCCATAGTGCTAGGATGACAGGCATGTGGCACCAAGCCCTGCTGTTATTTCATATTCATAAGTGAGGTGGTTATACTACTGTCATGTCATCTGATGACTTCCTCAGAGCAAAGCTTTTATATCACTCCCTTTTCCTCCTCTTTTTTGGGACCCGGTCTCACTTGGTAGTTCAGGCTGGCCCTAAGCTCACTATGTAGCCCAGGTGAGCCGTGAACTCACAGCAGTCCTCCTGCCTCTGCCTTCTGAGTTCTAGGATGACAGGCATAAGCCACCACTCCTGGCATTGTTGTATGTGGTCACCTGGATCGAACTAGGGACCTTGAGCTTGCAAGGCAGACACCAGAACCACTGAGCTAAATCCCCTGCCCATCCCTTCTCTGATTTAGTCACAGGAAGATAAGGCTTTGTAGGTGTGGTTCAAATGAAATCACGTAGTGTATCATAGTTATTTTACCTTATAAAAGCAGATCGAAGGGTCTTGGTACATTTTGTTTGCTTGACTTTACAAGAGAGCGATAAAGCTCTCACCCCTTTGGGAGCAGTGAGCCTCCTCTCAGGGGTGCTGGTGCCTCAATGGACGCGCCCTCTGCAGCCTGCTTCCATCTGGGCTGTGTATGCAGCTGCCTCATGGCCATTGTCAGTGCTTTTGACCACCACTGGGACGAGAATTCCTTTCATCCTTCTGTGTTATAGATTGCAGGCCTCTGCTGAGGCTGTGCCCCTCTTTGCAGGAACATGCCTTTCCTCCTTTGTGAAGATCAAGCCCAGAGAGCTCTCTTTTGACAGACTGTGTCTGAAAATGTCTTTATTCTACTCTCACACTACTGGACACTATGGACAAGTACCGAATTCTCAGTGGGGAATTATCCTTCAAAATTTAAAGGCCTTGCTGCTGTGCGGCTGGTGAGTAATGCAGGATTGTAGCTGTTGAGTAGTCAGGGCTGCTTTCCCTTGACTTTGTCCTAAGAATCTTAGCATTGTCTTTTTGAGTTTTGAAGTTGTCTGTGTGTGTCTGCGCGCATGTGCTCCCACATGTGCACGTGGGTTTTTTTAGGTTTTTTGAGACAGGGTCTCGCTTTGTGGTTCAGGCTGGCCCTGAGCTCAGCCTCACACTCACATCACAGCAATCCTCCTGCCTCTGCCTCCCGAGTGCTGGGATTACAGGCGTGAGCCACCACGCCCGGCACTGTGGTATGTGGTGCTGGTTGCTGCTGGGCGGGAGTCTCCATGCCAGGTATTGTATGTGGTTACTGGGGAATCAAACCTGGGTCCTTGCGCTTGCAAGACAGGCGCTGGAACCACTGAGCTAAATCCCCGGCCCTCTTTCTTTTTTTTTTAACATCATGTTTTTTCTTTATCCTCATTACTTATGGGAAATACTTTTAATTATTTATAATGGAGATAGTTTTTTTCCACATGCACGTACATGTGTATGTCTTTTCTGCTCTTAAAAATCATTTGATCTTATAACAAATTATTTTGTTGCTCACCGAAATGTACCCAAGCTACATGTCTACTGGAAATGAGGGTGACTTTTCATGAGTATTCTTCACAATCATTGTAGAAGTTAATGGGGGACAATTATAGATGCCCTGACAGAGGTGGTCAGAGTGAGCGGAAGCTGTGAGGGTAAACATCTGTATTTCTCTAGGCCCTTAATTTAGGGACAAGCTTTCTGCTTTTGTTTGGTTTTTGGTTGCAGCGGAGATGAAATGCAGACCCTTCACACTTAGTTACCTTCTCAACCTTTTTGTCCTTTTTTGTCTTGAGACAGGATTGCTAAATCATGAAGTTGCCTAGACTGAGCCTGAACTTGTGATCCTGCTGCTTTAGCCTCCTAGTGTCCTGGGACCATGGACATGCTCTACTAGGCCCATCATAGGCATTATGCTTTTGTGTGTCTCATTAAAACGTAGATAACTTTGATGCCTGCAATTGGATGTCAAGTAACCATCTTTTTGCAATGTTATTAATGTTATTTATTGAAGAAGTCATGTACCTGGAGAAATTCCTCATGGTAGGTAGCTCTGTCCCTCAGGGTGGAGCAGTGGACCTAATGGGAGATGGGCTTCTGGCAGAGTGAAGGACCAGCAGCCCCACTCCGTGTCACCTGCGCAGGCTTCTTTGCCTGTGGACATCTGCCAACTCTGTCTTAGACACAATACTGAAATAGCTGAAGAGAGTCTCAGCGAGGCCCTGTCAGGAGGCTGACGTCGGGGGAGGAGTTTGAAATAAAATTCAGACCTGGCACAAAGGTCATTTAGTGAAGTAAAGACAACATCCTTGTTCAGATCCGTAGCGCTGGCCACATCACGTGTATCTCTCACATCCTCCCCTCCACTGGAGAGAAAGTGAGGCAGCAGACTCCAGGGGCTCAGTGGTGGGCGTGATGCCGAGATTCACACCAGGTTCGAGATTCTGAAACCTGTAGCACCAGCTGGGATTACCCACTGCCCCACGGTGAAGCTGTGGCTGGCTTGCGGGATGAATGAGTTCTGCTCTGGTCTGTCAGCTGTAGGTGCCTCTCGATAACTGCAGAGAGACACCTTGAAATGGACTCTTTCTTTTTCTCTCTTTTCTGGTTCTGGTTCTTGTTTTGTTTAGATTTTTCTTGATTGTCTGAACAAGATTCCTAGTTCTTTGTTGTTCTTCTGATCCTATTTTTATTTCTTCCTCTTTCCCTCTGTCATCTTCACCAGTTTCTGAAAGTCTGTACCATCTTCTTTTATCCTCCAGCCTTCTAATCTTTTCCTCTTCTTCTATTCCTCCACTTTCCCTCCAACCCCTTTTCAGTCTTCTCTCCTAAGGGTAAAACTGCCATACCAAGGGCTTACTTATTGCATACAATTTTCTGGTTTATTTTAGGTTTTGTTTTATAACCACAAATCTAGTTCATACTGTTAAAGGTGGCAGATTAATAGTTAGCACAGTTTGTCATGTTCTAGGCTGTGTTTGATGCTACTGTTATTGCTGATTGTACTTCTGTTGCCAACATGACTTAACTGTGCTAATCCGTTGTCCCTCCTGGGGACAACTGGAGACTGCCTAAGAATCTTAAAAAATGCTATAGGCCACTGCCAAAGAAACGGCAGCTGGGCTGAGTAGACAGAAACTTCTCATCCCTAGTACACTGAAGAGGAAGGATTGCAACAAACTCAAAGCCCAAAAACCAGCACGTGGAAGACACCTCTGAGAAGCAGTCAATTCCTAATGTTTCTCAAAACAGGCAATCAAGGTACTCGCCACAAGCAATTTGCAAGCGTCAACCTGGGAATTAAAAACTTTTAATCTGCACAGCTACAAGTTAGAACAATTAAACTGCAGGCACATGTGCCGCACAAATTAGGAGTTTTACTGCAGATGCAATTTGCTATGAAGTGCCTGTGGGAGCAGAGCTCCACGATGCCTCCCCATTCCCTGTCCCTTCAATGTGGAGGCCAGTCTGGAAGGTCAGGGAGGACCAAGGCACCAAATGAACCTTAATGCAGAAGATGAAAGCACAGCAGTCAGAGCAATGCAGCAGGGGAGGCCAGTGCAGTCCTGAGGGGCTCTTTACGGACGGCTCCCATGAGGTAGGTGATTTGAAGGCAGGAGAGGCCCTAGAAGCCAGACAGCAAAAGGCTGCACAACCCAAATGTTCTGATGCTGGATTCTTCTCCAGAGCTGGCTGGGTGAGCACCCTCTGAGGCGCTCAACAATCCCTCAGGACCTACGAGACCACGCATCTGAACTGTTTTCGGCTTACAGACACCAAGTACAGTCATTGCACTGTTTCTAAACTTACAGTCACTTGGTACAGCAGCAACAAAAACTAATGCAGTGATCAAATCCCCTGCAGACCAAAGTAACACTCACTTGAACCAATGGCCACAGCCCACACATTTCCTGGGAAGAGACCCTTCTCTCAGCTGAAAATGAAAGTTCTAATTTAGCTTTTACTAAGCAAAGACTTCATCATTTCTTAAACTAAGTGTAGCTAACAGTGCCTCCAGAGTGCCCAGTTTTATTCTGAACACAGCAGCTGTGCCAACTGGCTTCCTAGAGGACAGTGTCTTCAAGCTGGTGCTATAGGTTTCAGAATCTCGAACCTGGTGTGAATCTCGGCATCACGCCCACCACTGAGCCCCTGGAGTTTGCTGCCTCACTTTCTCTCCAGTGGAGGGGAGGATGTGAGAGATACACGTGACGTGGCCAGTGCTACAGATCTGAACAAGGATGTTGTCTTTACTTCACTAAATGACCTTTGTGCCAGGTCTGAATTTTATTTCAAACTCCTCCCCCGACGTCAGCCTCCTGACAGGGCCTCGCTGAGACTCTCTTCAGCTATTTCAGTATTGTGTCTAAGACAGAGTTGGCAGATGTCCACAGGTAAAGAAGCCTGCGCAGGTGACACGGAGTGGGGCTGCTGGTCCTTCACTCTGCCAGAAGCCCATCTCCCATTAGGTCTGCTTTTATTTAAAACAGTTTATGCTATTTCATATTATCTTTCATGTTCCCTCCCTGTCTGTCTCTGGTGCGTCGCAACGCTCAGTGCATGGTAGCTTTTCAGTAAGTGTAGTTGGTAAATGTTACACCTGGAGTGCAGCCTCTGCTTACATAAAACATCTACAGATGTGGGTTGCAGCTTGTAAAGAACTCTCGGAGGCAAAGGCAGCTACCCAGTAATGTGACACAGTGGAGAAGTTATTTTGTTCAAGGACTGCTTGCTTTTTTTTCCTTTTCATAGCTTTGTTTGGTATTCATGTGACATCAGTAAACTGCACATATTTTAAATGTACAGTTTGATAGATCGTGGCATATTTTTACACTGAGGAAACCGTGGCCAGTGTTAGAGAACATGCTCATCAGCCCTAGGTTTCTGCATTCCCTACCCTTCCCCTCCCACCCTGGGCAGGTTAACTGTAGGATACTTGTACCCTGGCCAAGTCCCGTCACTCTGCTTCTGGGGAGCTAACCCAAAGGGGTGAACACACATCTGTCTTCAGATTACCTTAATTCATGCAGAGAACCTTTATTCATAATAACCCCAAACTAGAAGCGACTGTAACGTCTGTCAGCAAGTGAATCAATAAACCAATCGGATGTATTTAGTAATAAAGAGAAATGAACTTTTGCTTAGTTTGCATTGAAGACTTCCATTACTTGAAACAGATTTACTTTTCTTTGTTATATAGTAATTCACTTGATAGCCGCATCTGTTCTAATGTAGCCCCTCAAATGAAAGGAACTAGTTAATACTGACCATAAAAGGTTATGCTATATTTGGAGAATCAAGAGCTGATTATTCTTTAGAGAACTTACAGTCAGAGACAGTACAGTGAGGTAAACAGGAAGTGATGTCAGTGGTTGTGTGGGTTTTTGGATTGTTTTGGAGGCTAGGCAAGCCTGAAGTAAAAGGAAGAATTTCAGCACAGAGCCAAATTCTACAGTCCAGGGAGGAGCAGAGATCAGTGTTTGGGGAAAGTTCTGAACTCAGCCTCCCTGCCTGGCCTTGCGCAGCGCCTGCACCGTGGTCCCCTGCCCAGCCTCCTGGTTTCAGTGCCTCTGCAGGTCCACATTTTCCTGTTACTATTCTGGTCATTTTTCATATTTCTGAGCCCATTCTTGCCCTCGCCCAGTTGCTTACCTGAGCCATCTAAATTGTCTCTGGAGGAGCCAGCTTCTATTTCTGTTAGACTCTGGGGACAAAGTTGCACACCTTTGGAGTAGTCTCTCCCAACACTGTTCTTACTCCCTTTGTTTGTTTGTTTGTTTGTTTGGGTTTTTGAGACAGGCTCTTGTTCTGGAGTTCAGGCTGTCCCCAAACTCACTATGTTGCCCAGCTGGCTTTGAACTATGGTGATCTCCTGCCTCTGCCTCCTGAGTGCCAGGATTAGAGCGTGGGCCACCAGGCCCTGTTTACTCCCTTTGATTGAATTATGTTCGTTTTGTGCAACATGAGTCTATTTTAGGAATATGTGGATTTCTAACAAAGATTAGCACTGTGTGCTGGGTCTGTTATCCTCCTCAGAGATGAAGGCGGAGCAGAGAGCATGAGTATTGAGTAGCATCGCTGTGCTGCCATACTGCCTGCTGCATAAGGTTAAATATAATAAGTTGGCAGTTTTCTTGTGTAAATTAAATGAATAGTTTTATGGCGAATTGAAACCATGTCAGCATTAAATATGCAAGTGAAAGAGTTGCAGTAAACTGGGAAGGACAGGCACCTTCACCAGTCTCATCTGTTGAGAAGCCAGGAAAATGATTCATCCTGGCTGTCGTTGTTACCATAAAGTCTTTGTAAAAAGTCTGTGTGTCATTCAGTTTGTTATGCCTTTCTGTTTCTCTTAGACATATCACACCTGAAAAGTTTTACGTGGAAGCTTGTGATGATGGAGCGGATGATGTGCTCACCATTGACCGCGTCTCCACAGAGGTCACCCTCGCAGGTACTTTGCGTTGGCTCCACTCTGAAGCCTTGTGTGTGGATTGCAGACCTGGGATGATCACTCCGAGGCCTGAGCATGGGTCTGTGTGCCACCTTCTAGGACTGTGATTTTTGCTGTTTCATTTACTTTTTATGAAAAGAAGAAAAAAACCTTTAAAATTTTAGGTAGCATTGTGTCATTTTTTTTTTTTTTTTAGATAGGGTCTCACTTTGTAGTTCACACTGGCCCTGAGCTCACTGTGTAGCCCAAGCAAGCCTCGAACTCACAGCAATCCTCCTGCCTGTGCTTCTGGAGTGCTGGGATTACAGGCATGAGCCACCACGCCTGGCATTGTTGTATGTGGTTACCAAGGATCAAACTCAGGACCTTGCACTTGCCAGGCAGACACTAGAACCACTGAGCTAAATCTTCGGCCTGCATTGTACCATTTTTATCCTTTAGTGACTTTAAAAGTTTTTTCTTTCGTTGTTCCTTTGTCTGTATTCTGACAAGTTGGTATAGATGTCTAAGATTTTTTTCCTGTTGTACTGTTGGAGCTATTTGCCAAAACATTATTTCAGCTTTGAGTGTAAGGAATTTTAGTAGCTGCTTTGTTTTTTGTCTTTCGATTTTTTTTTTAATGACTTGGCAGATAACTTAATAGATAAAAGATAGATACTTAACTAAGATTTTAATTATAGTAAATAAATGTTGTTCCTGAGCATTGTCTGTCTGTCCAGTTGTAGTTTGGTTTCGCTTCTCCATGATGTGAAAAACAATTCTTTTCAATTGTATAGAATACTGATTAATAGGTTATGTGAAATAATTTTGGTGACAAATTAATGATCATATCATGTTGTCTCTACATTAAGAATCTCATTTTATTGGTTTGAAAATTCCAGCTCAACACCAAGAGTTGTTTGCTTTTTTTTAAGTGTTTGAATCACATTCATTAACTATCCTCTAAATAGAGGAAGCAGCATATGAAAATACTTTCAGTGAGCTGGTAAAGTGAAGTGTGCCTGTAAAATTTCCATTTCTTTGGTTGCCTTGTCTTTGTAGGTAGCACAGATACAGTTTTCCTTTAATGAAGTGGAATTAGAGCTGTTCTAGTTTGATATATTGGTATCTCCTATTTGTTGCTTAGTGGCTACTCTCAAGGTAGCTAATTTGCTTTAATCAACCTTGGTACCTGAGTCCCAAGGTTTAATTACACCATTAGTTTAATTACTACTTCTTCTTACCTTGGTGAGAGAAGCTCGAGTTTCCTGAGAGGTTAGTATTGGTGCGGTTCTAGTTATTTTTGACCTTTGAGTGACATTTTACCTGTAGATTGAAATTGGACACTATCTCAGGAGCCCAACAAGCAGAATCATGGGTAGTTGGCATGTAGAAGTGATGCCACTAGTCGTCACCAGGAGGCTGTGGATGAAATACTCTGACCCAGAGTCAGGTGAAGTCCTGAGCTGAGGATGCTACTGCTCAGCCAGTTTCCTCTTGGTGTGCGGAGTCCAGGCTGTGACTGGGGAAGGAAGGATTTTTCTCTTTTGTGAAAAGCTAATGTGCACTGTAGGAATAATCACAGTTTTATTGCTGCTCTACCTGAGTTAGTGTAGTGTCCAGCTGCACCAGTAGTATATGTAAGGCTGTCGGATGACCTCAGTGCCTGTGAAATTCTGTGAGCGCTGCTTCTTACTGCTTCCTGCTTCTCCTGGGAGTCAGTTGTGTCTGAGTAAGGTGAAGTACATTGGAGTATTAGGAGAAATGCACGGGAAGGCTAGACTTTTTTCAGAATTACTGTATTTAGGATAACAGAATTATTGGCATGACTGCATTCAAGAACCAGGTCTTGGGCCGGGGATGTGGCTCAGTGGCGCTGCACCTACCTGGTAAGAGCAAGGTCCTGAGTTCAATCTCCGTTACCAAAAAAAATAAAAACTCGGCCTTGGGTTTATAGTGTTAATTTGAAAATGGATTTCAGGATAAAATTGAAAGAGCAGTTTTCTAGCAGCAGAAGCTTGGGAAACCTTGGGTTTGACAGTGGATCAGCTCTTTGGCCTGGGCCTTCTTGGCCATTGTTCAGCCTGCCTTCTTCTAGTACTGCTGTGGCTCTGTTTGGGAGGGGTCAAGGTCACTCAGAGGTTGTTTATTTATAAGTTCCCCATCCCCCAGTGCATAATTTTCTTTTGAGCAGGCTCTCACTTTGAAGTTCAGGCTGGCCTTGAGTTTAGCCTAAAACTCACAGCAATCCTGCCTCTGCCTCAGAGTGCTGAGATAATAGGCTCAAACACCACGCCTGGCACCGTGGTGTGTGGTACTGATTGCTGGTGGGTGTGAGTCTCTACACCTGGCATCATTGTATGTGGTCTCTGGGATGAACTAGGGTCCTTGGGCTTGCAAGACAGGCACCAGCACCGCTAAGCTAAATTCCCGGCCCCAGGGCATAATTTTCTAAACTAGAGTTCTGGAAAATGTGTTTTGTGATTTCTGTTGGCTGAAAGTTTTAAGAGTTATCAGGAGCATCACTGGTCAAGGCAGTGTGTGCTGGCAGTGGGCTCCCTGCATACCTGTGCTGAGTTGCTCTCCTTCTACCCTCGAGCCTACCTGCTTTCCCTCCATGCCAGCTGTGGGTAGACAGTCTTTGTTTGCATTCTGTTAGTTGCTTGCTAAGATAAAAATCTGCTCTCAAGCCCTCTCTTCTATTTATTCTTTAATGTTCTTAAAGAGATAAGTACTTAGTTCCTGGCAAGAGGGTGACTAAATCTAGTTGAAAATTGGCCTTAGAAACAACCCACAACTTACCTGATGAGGAGCCCAAGGCACAGTACTGTAGACACTGTGTTCTGGACAAGTAGAGGCCTCTGCGTGTCGCATCGACGTCTTTATTTTATATTCCCCAAGTTGGAGGGCCAACATTCACAAAGGATTGTTACTTTTTTGTAAAGATACCATGTGTATTGATGAATTAAAGTATTTTGAAATCAATTTAAATTTCATTTTTGTTGATGAACTTTAAAAAAATCTGATCTTTCTTTTAGTCAAGAAAGATGTTCCTCCTTCAGCTGTCACAAGACCAATATGTGGTGTACTTGGCACAATCCATCTGGTGGCAGGTAAGAGAAAATAAATGAGCAGGCAAGAGGAGGTCATAAATTGACTGACACTTAGATGGTGAGATTAAAAATGAGTACTTTTTATCATGCTTTAGGCAGTAAATCTCTAGGTTATGTGTTTGTTATTATAGTTTCTAAAAGTAAAACTTCCCATGTGCTTAAATTTATCAGCCTGAAATTCTGTTTTAAAAGAGAAATTTCATGTTTGGTTGTATTTAACTAGAGTGAATTTCCTAACTAGGTAGAAATTTTTTATAAATTCTAAAAGCATTTAAATACTTCTCTTTCCTCAGTACTGAACCCATTGTCTTCCCTGAGCTATGTCCCCATCTGTATTTTTGTTTTATATTTTGAGTCAAGATTTCACCAAACTGCCCAGGCTGGGCTCGAACTACCAGTCCTGCATCAGCCTCTTAAGTGCTGGCATGGCTGGTGTGCACCACCACACATGGTCAAATACAGTTTTAAAGTGCCACTGACATTGTAAGACTGCAGCAGCTAATGAGTGGAACTGGCTGGGTGCAGTTTTCACCATATAGTGGCACAGCGGGTGTTGGAGTGGCGTGGGGGCATATTGCCCTGCAGGGGCACCTCACCCTGCAGTGTCGGTCTGTGATCCTCTAGGCTTCATTCTGGCTTCATGCTTGAAATGGGACCAGGTAGGAGGGTGTTTCTATCTACGTTCTACCCACTGAGACAGCTTGCTCCTCTGGTTACCAAAAAGTTTTCTTTTTATCTTTTTGAGAAAAAAATTTGACTTTTTCAGTAAAAATTTTTCTAAATGGTACACTAGTCTTTGTATTCATAAGTTGTAAGGTTATTTTTTAAAAATGGGTCTTTTATCTGAGTTCTGCAAGGTGATACTTTTTCTTATTTTGGGGTTTTTGGGTTTTTTTTAAGTTTTAAAATGTTTACTTTTTAAAATTGATTTTATTGGTACATTTTATATATACATTATGACTACATTCAACATTGAAGGTTTGTACCAGGACACAACACATCGTGATTCTCATTTTTTCTCCTGCCCTCCCTACTGTTTGTGTTTTGTATCAGTGGTGGGACTGGGGCTTGAACCCAGGCCCATGTATGTCGTGAGGATGTGCTCCATCACTGTATATGTGTTGAGCACCAGATTTTTTAAAATTTGGTACAGGGTTCAAAATGAGGACCTTGTGCTTATGAGGTAGGAGTCAGAACCATTGAGCTACAGCCTCAGCCCATGAGCACCAATTTTTATATCTATGTATGTTTCACTGTGCTTTTTTCCAGGTAATTATCTTATCGTCATTACCAAAAAGACAAAAATAGGAGAATTTTTCAGTCATGTAATCTGGAAAGCAACAGATTTTGATATTCTGTCTTATAAGAAGACCATGTTGCACTTAACTGATATTCAGGTAAGACTTGGATGCCATCACTGCAGAGGCCAGACCTGCCTGGGCAGGGGTGCAGGATACAGGATGTGGTCGGTTACTGGTAGGGCTAATTTAAGTAAGGTTGTTTTACTCACCTTTCTACCCACGTATAAAATATATTTTAAAAATTGCCCATATATATTATTGGTTTGAAGATTTCTTTTCAATAGTGTAATTCTTAAATTATGAAATTTTGGACCAGGGATTTAGCTCAGTGGTTCCGGGGCCTGTCTTGCAAGTGCAAGGACCGGGTTGGATCCCCGGTAACCACATACCATACTGGGCGTGGAGACTCACGCCCAGCAGCAATCAGTACCACATACCACTGTGCCGGGCGTGGTGGCTCACGCCTGTCATCCCAGCACTCGGGAGGCAGAGGCAGGAGGATTGCTGTGATGTGAGTTGGAGGCTGAGCTCAGCCTGAACCACAAAGCGAGACCCTGTCTCAAAAAAAAAAATTATAAAATTTCTTAGGGAAAAAACAAAATACACATTTACTCGAAATCCAGATTTAACTTCATATTTTCTATGGAGAAATAAAATTTAGATATCTTGTAAAGTTCTACTTATTTCATTCTTTTCCCTGAGAAAAGTTTCTTAACTTTATTGTGTGAGTGTATGTGCAGAGTACATTTTAGGCAGTCCTCTCTTTTACCCAGTTCTTTTGCATAAATATCAGTTATTTGATTTGATTCACACCAGTTTCCCAACACAGTTTAAATTTTTTTAAACTAAAGATTGTGGAGTGAAGAATTAGCCTAGCAAAAATGGAAAGAAAAACGTGCTACCTCTGAAAGTGAAGTTGAGGTTGAACATACGTGGAGCATGGAAGTCATTGGCGCTGTCACTGTGGAAGGCACCGTAGCCAAAAGCTGGTGTCGTGGTGAAGGGAAGGTAGTCAGCACTGTGATAAAGACAGGAGGAGGAAGAGCAGGTGGCTGCCATAGACTTAGGTAAAGGCCTTCTGCGCCCGGCAAAGGCCGATGGTCAGCTGGGAGAGATGCTCCACACCGGGCGGGAATTGTGTGAGAAGGACAGGAGAGTGAGCTCTGTTCAAATCTTTTTCTTAACAAAGAAATAAAATATTCTAAATTCTCATGATTCTAATGCTTTAAATTATAGTATACCAAAAATATTAGTCTTACTTTTTTTCCATTTCTCTGTGCAATTAAAACTTGAAAGTTTTTAATATTTTTACAAAAAGAAACTTTGACAAGCCAAGAAACTGTCTGAGCCTTTCTGGTGAGTTATTCAGGAATGTGACCGTGGTGTCTGAGGCTGAGCCTTTGCAGTCTATCCACTGTGCACAGGAAGGCTCCCTTGCTGGCCTCAGCAGTGTCTGTTTTTGCTTGATATGTGGAAGACTTGCATAGATGGCCTTGTCCTGGTCTGGTTTCTTGAACTTAACATTTTTAAACTCAGCATTAAGTTTATGGACATCCAGTGATGAGATCGGGCATGTTCAACATGGTATTGGTATAGACTACAGACGTCTGTTGAGAATTACTGTCTTCTAGGGTAATTTTACTAAGTGTTTATTTCCTAAAAATTGAAAGTTATATTTTTAGGGCCAGGGATATAGCTCAGTGGTTTCGGAGCCTGTCTTGCAAGTGCAAGGACCGGGTTCAATCCCCGGTAAACACATAACAATGCTGTGTGGAGACTCACCCCAGCAGCAACCAGTACCACATACCACAGTGCCGGGCGCGGTGGCTCACTCCTGTAATCCCAGCACTCGGGAGGCAGAGGCAGGAGGATTGCTGTGATGTGAGTGTGAGGCTGAGCTCAGGGCAAGCCTGAACTACAAAGCGAGACCCTGTCTCAAAAATAAAAAAGAAAGTTTTATTTTTATACTCAAGATAACAAAAATGTTTATTTCCATACTTGATCTTAGCCAAAAGGCTGGGAAGGGGTAAAAAATGTTTATTTCTAAAAGAAAATGTATTTTCTAAAACATGGACCTTATCTGTGGTAAACATTTAAAAATTAAAATTGTGGTGGGGAGGGGATTATTCTCTTTCTTCCTTTTTCATTTTTTGGTACCAGGAATTGAACTGAGGGCCTCATGCTGGATGGAAGAGTATGTAACAAAAAGTATACTTTTAGAATTCCTTTTTATCCTTCTGTGTGTATATCAAGCAATATGCATTAGTATATTCATTCTCCGTGAGACATGACATTTTAAAGAAATTAAGACAGCTGCATTCATCTAATACCCAGGAATATTTACTTTGCGATTGTGATTGTTTTGCTTTGTTGTCAGGACAGATGTCAGACTGGAACATTAATCACCGCATATGCTCTTCCTCTGCCTTTGTGAATCCCAGTTAAACATTTGTGTTATGTTAATCATTTGGTAATTGTGAAATGTTAACAGACACAGTTATTTTTAAAACATGAATGAAAACCACCGTCTGTCAATCTCGCTATTTGTGGGGGAAAGCTAGTTAAAATTATTAACCAAAAATAAAGGTAATTATTACTTTCGCTACAATATTTTTAACCTTTATTTAAAAAAAAAAATAAATTGTTTTTCTTTCCAGTTCGAACCAGTAAAGTTTCTTGCACATGGTGATATTAATCTTCTGTTGTTTACTTTCTGTGTTCCTGGACCCCTCCCACATGTATGAATGTAATGACCCTTACTAAGTAGGGCTATTGCAAAAGTGGAAGTGATGCTGTTTTATCACAGTAACTTTCCTGTGCTTTGGAGTAAGAATTGTGAAGAGCACCAAAAGGAAGGAAGCCCAGCTCCACAGGCCCTAGAGTGTCTGCAGGCCGTTCTGTGTGGACCAGGAGCTGTCCCTGGATCTGGACAGCCAGCGTCCCTTCACTGGCTTGTGGTTTTCAATGGGGCTGTACTTACATGTTGTCAGTTTTGCTTTTTTCATGCAAACAAAGTTCCTTCAACGATGAGAATACTGATTCTCACTTTGTTCACAGTTACAAGACAATAAAACATTCCTAACGATGCTAAACAATGTCCTCAGTGTGGATGGATTTTACTTCTCAACAACCTATGACTTGACCCATACTTTACAGCGGCTGTCCAATACCAGTCCAGAGTTCCAAGAAATGAGTCTCTTGGAAAGGGTAAGCTTGATCTTCAGTTTTGTTTTTTTTTTTTTTAGAGAATCTTGTCCTTTTCAGACACACAAGTTTGTATTTTCTCCTGCTGGGTGGGCGGGCACTCTGCCGCTGACCCATTCCCTGTCCAGGACTTTGGATTCTCTTATCCCGGGCCACATTAGGATAAGGATCATGTGTGGGGGTTTCTATCTCTTTCATTCTATTTTTCATTTGTAAGACTGGGGTTTGAATGCAGGGCCCTGTACCAACCACGCACTTTTTATTTTATTTTGAGACAGAATCTAATTACGTTGCCTAAGCTATTCTCAAACTTCCTTCTGTCCTGATCAGCCTTTGTAGCAGCTGAGTCGATAGGCATGCACCACCCTGGCCGGGACCATGTTCAAATGTGTATCAAATTCCAAATTGAGGGCCTGGAATCTGTATATGTACATAGACAAAATGGAGAACCACTAGTGTATACTCAGAGATCAAGTCCAAACACACATGTAACTATTAAGAGGAAAACCTTGAGGTTTGTATTTTTGAATAAATATTATCAGGCTTCCAAGTACTAAATCTAAGGTGTCAAATCTTCAGACTAGCATTTCATTCGCTTGTGATTTCTTAGTGCTCATTGTTCTGTATTGTTTTCAACACAATAGGCTTATCAAAATCATTTTTTCAGGCCAGGGATTTAGCTCATTGCTTTCGGAGCCTGCCTTGAAAGTGCAGGGTCCTGGGTTTGATCTTTAGTAACCACATACAACAATGCTGGGCATTGAGACACACAGCCACCAGCAATCAGAACCTCACGCTACAGTGCTAGGTGTGGTGGCTCACGCCTGTAATCCCAGCACTCAGGAGGCAGAGGCAGGAGGATTGCTGTGAGTTTAGGCTGAGCTCAGGGCCACCCTGAACTACAAAGAGAGACCCTGTCTCGAAAACAACAACAAAAAAGTTGTTTTCCAGTGGATGATTTCAGCAGAGATAGTCTTTATATTTTAACTGGAAAAGTAACAATTTGATGTAAAAATTTGAACAGTATCCAAGTACTTTTGTTTTGTTGTGTTTTTAAAGAGGAGTGTATTTGTAAAATTAGGCCTTGTATACCCTCTACCAAAACTTATGGTTCAGGAGCCTGGTAATTGCTGTCTTGATTTTTTTTTTTTTTTTTTAGGTTTTTTGAGACAGGGTCTCGCCTTGTGGTTCAGGCTGGCCCTCAGCTCAGCCTCAAACTCACATCACAGCAATCCTCCTGCCTCTGCCTCCCGAGTGCTGGGATGACAGGCGTGAGCCACCACGCCCGACACTGTGGTATGTGGTACTGATTGCTGCTGGGTGTGAGTCTCCACACCCAGTATTGTTATGTGGTTACCGGGGAATCGAACCCGGGTCCTTGCGCTTGCAAGACAGGCACCAGAACCACTGAGCTAACTCCCCGGCCCCTTGATTTTTTTTTTTTTTTTTTTTAAATTAACAAGCCATAGATATGTTTAGGGAGTAGACAGGATATGAAAGGTTTCTTCCCCATTATGAGACAGGAGCACAAGAGAACCCCTGTTTAGCTCCAGGGGGCTGGACAGGGAAGCCAGGAGCGGGCTGGGGTCAGGTTTAGCTGTGTGCGGGAGAAATTAGGATGGTTTTGCGGGGATTTACTGCCTGACGATTGGTTGATGGGCCCAGCGTGCCTGTGTGGGCAGCAGAGGCCCAGCGCGCCAGGGCTATTGGACTCAGCTGCCGCCCTTCTCTCAGGCAGATCAGCGGTTCGTCTGGAACGGCCATCTTCTGAGAGAGCTGTCTGCGCAACCAGAGGTAACAGCCCGAGCGCGTCTGCTTGGTGTTGCATTCTGAGTGTCAGTGGGTGTGCGTCATGGGACACCCCGGCCACCAGGGATGTGGGCGACTCATCCTGCTTCTGGCCAGCTCGACCCCTCCCATCCCTGCAGGCTCCCTGTCCTCTTCTGTTATGTCAGCTTCCTTCCATCACTGACACGCAGCTTCCTGGCTCCGTGCTGCTGGGCTGTGGTGCAGGCGTCGCAGCGCAGTGGAGCAGAGCTGCTTGCCTCAAGGGCGCAGGAGCAGAGAGGGCCTAGGGCCGGACGCAGTGCCTCCTCCAAGGGCCCTGCCTGACGTGACTCAGTTCTCTTCCCCTGGCCCCACCCCCCAGTAGTGCTGCTGGCTGGAGACCCAAAGAGGACACCTGTGCAGGCCTCACAGAAGGCAGCGTTGCTCAGAGTTGGTGCAGGGGAGATTTGTTACATTGAACCCAGGGAAATGGATTTCTGGATCTCTTTCTCTTCCTGGGGAGGGGGAGTGTTGGAAACTGAACCCTGGACCCAATGAGCGACATGCCTAGTCCCCTTTTTAAAATTCTGAGACCGAGTTTCATTGATTGCTCCAGCTGGCCTTGAACTTGTGATGCTCTTGCTTCACCCTCTCCAGTAGCTTGGGATCACAGGTGTGTGCCATCACAGCCACCTGTTGTCTTTGCTATGGATTTTTTTTGGAAAAGTCATTTTGTTGGCTAAGATGGAGTAGAAGGTTCTAGAAGGTGTGAAGTGATATAGGCAAAGTCTGAAGAAGGAAGTGAACATTCTGAACCTCATGCAGCTTAATTAATGCTCCAAAATCTGCATATTCAAGCCCTCATGATTGTACTGCATGCTTAATGTAGTATAGAAGTATCTGTCTAAAAGAAAAGTTTTGAGTAACTTGCTACTTTGCTCTATTTTTGTGTTACTTCCCTATGTGTAATGGTGCTCTACTTGTTTGTTTTAATGTATATTCTAAATATGTGTCTTTATTTCAGCTCCATCGATTTGCTCTTCCAGTGTTACATGGCTGTATCCTTACATGCTGTTATTCTTCAGTTTCAAGCAGGCTTTATCTAACTCTTATAAGGCAAATATAGTAAGTCTTCACTACAGCACGAAGAGAGTATTTTGGGATTAGTAGAAGTTGTTGCTGGCAAAAGTATTAAATTTACTGATGTAAAATCTTACCATATTGAGTGTAAGCAGCCATGTTTTGTTTTATTTGAAGAGTGAACCCCCAGTCTAAAGGAGAGGAGTGCATCCGTCCACTGTGTCTCCCCCTTGTTTGTATCTGTCGTCTGCAGAAGAGTGTACCGTGTACTTTTTAAAGGAGACTTTTTCTGAGTAATTAAGAAGGTCATGCCTTCTACTCCATTTTAGCTACAGCTCAAGTGGCTTTTCCAAAACAAACCATAGCGAGGACAGTAGGCGGCCATGGTGGCACATACCTATGATGGACTCTAAGGTGATCGGGTGGCTCTTGAGGACAGATTGTGCACAGAGTCTGGAAGGGGTCAGTGGGGTCAGCATAGAGTGAGGATGTGGGGGTTGAATGAGGGAGCCGGAGGGGCAGGTCCTGGGGTTGCCCCGGCGACAGGGCAGACTGGCAGAGGAAGCCAGTCCCAATCCCGCAGGTCAAACACGCTGCCTGTTGGGCAGGCTGTGGTTCATCCTCTGATGTGCGCAGGTGCAGACTGAGGTGTGCGCTAGGAGGTGGCAAGAGAGAGGAGGTAAGAGCTGCAGGTGGCAAGGGCCGGTGCAGCTGCCCGACTGCCACGCACAGGAGACAGGCCTGCAAGGTAGGTGCTGCTGGCTGTGTGCCATGGCAGGAGTGCGGGAGGAGCGTTTACCTTGCAGCAGACCAGGAAGTGGTGTTATGGGCCAGGAGGGGGGGTGACAGGAATGTTGGAGGCTGAGAATGTGTGAAACGGGCATCCCGGAGAAGGAAAGTGTAATCTCAGCACTCTGGGAGGCTGAGGCAGGAGGATAGTGACCTACCAAATCCCTATGTCAAAGTAAAGGGCCAAGAGTGGAGCTTGGTACAGAGGCCGAGGGTTTAAACCCCAGAACCACATGCGCACACAGGTAGTCTCCTGTGATGGGCTTTACTGTTGTATTTTCTCGTGTTCTGTGCGTTCTGGAGTCTCCTGTGTGTGTGCCTTGTCCCCGTAAGGTGGCCCATACAGCAGGGAATCGTTTTCTGCTCGACTTAGGCTCTCTTCTCATTTCGTGTCCTGGCTCAGAATCGTGTGGCTGAATCCATAAAGAAACCCCCTGGAGTCTTGTCTGGTCCTGTCAGGAGAAGCTGCTCAGGAGCCGAGGGCGAGGCATGCGTTGCCGTCCTCGGGGGCCAGTGCCCCTCAGCACCGTGCGTCTGTGTGCTCTCAGTGCGTCCACAGCCACGAAGATCTGGTCCCTGCAGGAGCACCTCCCGCAAGGCGGGAGGAGGGCGGGAGCTTGTGACCACGGTGGGGCCTTTCCTGTGCCTGCACAGCAGGTTGTGTGTCTAAGTCTCAGCTGTGTGTGCTGAAGCCAAGAGGACAGTCTCTGTGAACCTGAGAAGATGGCAGCTGGCTGTAGGGCAAGGAGCAGGTGGATTCAGGTTTTGGTACTGCTTGGGAGGTTTGTAGATACTTACTTCGGTATGCTTTATATTAAGTGAATAAAGTTACTGTATTAAGAAAAATGAGATGTACAGACCGTAACCATAAGGCAAACCCAAACAAACGAGGAAGAGAAGGAGTACGGCTGGTGAAACAGGTGAACAAACCTGTCCTCTCATGCCCCTCACCCATCTGGCGCACATGGGAAAGCTGGCAATGCCAGGTGCGGGTGGAGGTGAGAAGCCAGAGGGACTGTCAGAGCCACCTGGTGTTGGCGGTGAGAGCAGAAGACAGTGCCCGTCCTCTGGCCGTGGTGCTGCTGCGCGGAGCTAGTGCACCTGTCCGTGGGCAGGATGCAGAAGCCGACACCAAGAGTGTTGTGCGGCTGCAGCAGCAGACGGGCCTCGGGAGCATGGAGCAGAGAGAGCAGAAGAGCACCTCGGTCTGCTTCTCATCACGGGAGGACATTGTAACCTTGAGATTAAGACGCAGCCTGGTCCAAAGCTAAGCTGGAAGCGCAGGCCAAGAGTGTGGGTAGGAGACCGCGGTGCTGTGCGCAGGGGAGAGGAGCCAGGTGCGTGCTGCGGGTTTCAGGTCCCTCTGACCACAGCCGCGCACACCCCCTTTGTTTCTGAGAGGTCCGCCTATTTTACATTTATGTTTTTCACTCAGGATAGGTACTTGGGTTGGGATGTGGTTCAGTGGTGCGACCCGCCTGGCAAGTGCAAGGTCCTGACTTTGATCCTGAGTACCAAAAGGTTCTTTAGTGATGTGGTTGATGCTTTGAAAGAGTGTATCATGGAAAGAAAATCGATATCCTAAAGTGCTTAAGCATCCTGTTTGTACGCCAGAGTTGGAGCACTCACTTGACAGAACTTCCCAGTCAAAGCTGTTACCATGCTGCAGTCATGAATACTCATGAAGAACCACAAAGATGTGCATATTCTCTGTCCTTTTTTCTCTTAAAGATGATTCATTCTCATTCAGGTAAAAATTTAGATTGATGTAAAATAATACCTGCGTGTGTACCAGCTGCACTTTTCTTAACGTGGCCCAGTTATCAGCATGCACTCGTGTTCTATCAATGGGAAGTACTTTGACTGGATCCTCATCTCCAGGAGGAGCTGTTTCAGAGCTGGGGTGCGCTACTATGTCAGAGGTGAGGCTGCTTGCCTTGGGTCATGCTGTGTCCTATCTGTCGCTAATCAACGTTACTCTTCTAGGACTGACCTTTCATATTTTGTTCATCAGTGTTTTGTAGCCTTGCTAAATATTGATCTCCCACTGCAGCGGTTAGGTACATCTCCCGTGAGACCCTGGCCTGTGTAGTTACATTGCTAGGTTTGCTGTGACACCAGAGGCTGCTGCCTGCTGCTCCATGAGGAGCAATGTGTTTGCTGGGGGTCCGAGTCCTCGGGGAGCTTGTAGGTGGGAAGGGTGTAAATATTTGGGATTTAAAAATCCATTGATTTCCCCCCAGGTAATTTGGCTTAGTGACTAGTTTAAAAGTTGTTTTGATTAAAAAAAAAAAAGTTGTTTTGATTTAGCAAGCCTTTCTTTATAAAAATAGATCATGTAAACAGTGTTGTAAGAAACCCTTCAGATACTGGAGAGGACTTACCAGTAAAAACATCTCAAAATATTTGAGAGCAGTGCCTCGCAGAGTCAGTTTTGGGCATATTCTGGGAGTACTAGATGTCCCGAGACCACAGGCAGTTTGTTTTGATAATTAAGTATCTTAAAGAAACCATCTGTATCATTATAACTAAATATTGTGAATATAATGGGCTAAGTGTGATAATTTTTTAACTTTCATAGTAGCATTTTTCAAAGTAGGATTATGGATATACTTGGAAAGATTTTTTTTTTTTTTTTTTTTTGAGACAGGGTCTCGCTTTGTGGTTCAGGCTGGCCCTGAGCTCAGCCTCCAGCTCACATCACAGCAATCCTCCTGCCTCTGCCTCCCGAGTGCTGGGATTACAGGCGTGAGCCACCACGCCCGGCACCGTGGTATGTGTTACTGGTTGCTGCTGGGGTGAGTCTCCACACCCAGTATTGTCTGTGGTTACCTGGGATCGAACCCGGGTCCTTGTGCTTGCAAGACAGGCGCTGGAACCACTGAGCTAAATCCCCGGCCCTGGGAAGAATTTTTTTCTTTGAAACGCCTCAGGTTTGAGAATCCCTGTGTTAGAGGAAGTTGATAAGAAATAGCAGCCCACTTTGCCTGTTTCCTAACGATCTCTAATATCCCTATGAGCCTGTTTACAGAGTAAGTTTGTATTTGTTTTCTGGTTGTATATTGTGAATTTGTTTGAATTAATACAATACTTTGCCATTAGTCCAAACTCAGTTAACCTGAGTTAGTGAGTTTCTGGTGTTATTCACGCATGAGATATAATTGAGTCCTATTTTTTCAATTTAGGAATCGATTCTGAAGGCCATGCAGCTAACTTTGTAGAAACAGAGCAAATTGTGCACTATAATGGGAGCAGGGCTTCATTTGTACAGGTGAGTTGCTCCATCTTGTGGCTTTGTCTGCTTGTTCCTAATTTTCCATTTTATTGAAGTTTTCATTTTTTTCCCTTCTCTTTCTTTCCTTATCGGTCTCCAGTGAGGAGACGTCCATTCCAAAAACAGGGTAGTCTGGCATCGACGGGCATTTCCTGCCCTTCAGCTGAATCCCCAAGGGAGTAGCAGCCTTAGGTGGTGTGAAAGTTGAGTTTGGGTCTGCAGATTTCTGGGCCCACAGAGACAGGACAAGCTGAGGCTGGCATGTGGTGTGCCTGCCTCAAGCTTCTGGAGAGTATAGTAGTACCTCTCCTTCGGTGCCCCTGATGGAGTTATCGGTCACTTCCTGCTCTGCTGTTCATGGCAAAAATATTCCAGTGTTGGGCCAGGGATTTAGCTCAGTGGTTCCAGCGCCTCTCTTGCAAGTGCAAGGGCCCAGGTTCGATCCCAGGTAACCACATACCATACTGGGTGTGGAGACTCACGCCCAGCATCAATCAGTACCACGTACCACAGTGCCGGGCGTGGTGGCTCACGCCTGTAATCCTAGCACTCGGGAGGCAGAGGCAGGAGGATTGCTGTGATGTGAGTTGGAGGCTGAGCTCAGGGCCAGCCTGAACCACAAAGCGAGACCCTGTCTCAAAAAAAAAAAAAGAAGTGTTTGTGAACCAAAGTGTTTCTGTAACTTGTTGATTTTTATTAGTGGATGAAATGATTTATTTTAGAATTCAGGGGAAATACCAAACTGTCTATCACACAGGTGTAGTATATATAAAACTAAGAGGAGAAAAAGTCCTTTCTGAGCCTATTCCCATAAAACACAAACCTTAACAGTAAGTGCATTTGTACTCTTTTATAGTGTATAATCTGTATTATTTTCTCCACTGTAACCATTATCATCTGTACTGTTGATAGTAAGTTCAGAAAAACAAAATTTGTATTTCTTTTCACATTTCTCTCATTCCTTTTAGACTCGAGGATCGATACCTGTCTTCTGGTCCCAAAGACCAAACCTCAAGTACAAACCAGTACCCCAGATCAGCAAAGTGGCAAATCATGTGTGTATCTTCCTGCTCTTTTCACTGTCTACAGGTGGAACCCAGCACTGCTAGTGTGTATAGGACGTGTGGTCCCGCCCATCAGAATTCAGCACCTCTGAGGCCCTTGTGGGTTCTAGCACACTGTGAGCCTTTGAACCCGATTTCTCACGGGTGGCATTTTAGAAAGGTGGAGAGAAGCTGATCGATCGCCTGGCGCAGTAAATGCACATTTGAGAGGCCCCAGCAGGCCCGCAGCTTCACACTGTCTGGAGTGATAGCATGGCAGCTCAGAGGGAAATGGTCTTTAGTTCCTGTTTACTACATGATATCTGACCCGTTAGCAGACATGCTTCCTGTCTTCACATCAGTCTTTTAACTACAGAAATAGGACACTTGAAGGCGTGCTTTTATAAATATTGTAAATATTCCTAATACATAAAAAGTAAATAATGTCCTTTTCCCCCTTCTAGATGGATGGTTTCCAAAGGCATTTTGATTCACAAGTAATTATTTATGGAAAGCAAGTCATAATCAATCTGGTATGTATCTTGCATGTTTCTTGGGGGAGACTAAAAAACCCTAAGTTAACAGAACATTTACTCATTTGAGCAATTGTAAACGTATAGTTGATGGCATTGCGTGTTTCACAGTGGGCCTGGTCCTGCCACTCCCCACCCAGTGACGGGAGGCCTGCTCCCCACCCCCCAGCCTTCTCCTCCGTACTCTGCGTTTGCCATTTTAGGTTCCCACACAGTTGAAATCACAAGTGTGCCCTATGCATTTTCTTATTTATCGGGGGAGAGTGTTTCACAGGTTTGTCCATGTTTAAGAATCTTGTTCCTTTCTAAAGACTGAATGATTTTCTGGTGTAAGTTCAGCTCTGTCTTGTTTCTCTGTCCATCAGCTGGCAAACATTGGGTTAGTCCTGCTCTTTATGGAGAGTCGTGCTGCCATGGAGACTGATGTGCCCATTTGTGTACAGTTTTGTACAAATTTTTATTTATTTATTTTAATTGATTGTATTGGTACATTTTTTTTTTCTTTTTTTGAGACAGAGTCTCACTTTGTAGTTCAGGCTGGCCCTCAGCTCAGCCTCCAACTCACATCACAGCAATCCTCCTGCCTCTGTCTCCCGAGTGCTGGGATTACAGGCGTGAGCCACCACGCCCGGCACTGTGGTATGTGGTACTGATTGCTGCTGGGCGTGAGGCTCCACGCCCAGTATAGGTATGTAGTTACCGAGGAATCAACCCGGGTCCTTGCGCTTGCAACACAGGCGCCGGAACCACTGAGCTAACTCCCCGGCCCCCTGTATTGGTACATTTTATACATATGTTGTGATCACATTCAACATCGAGGGTTTGTACCAGTACATGACACATCTTGATTCTTGTTTTATTCCATTCCCCTGCCTGGAGAATTTTTTTACCCAGATTTTTACTTAGGCCTTTTCCCCAGTTTTTAATCAGGCAGTTTGTTTTCTGTTGTTGTTGGATTACCATAGCTGCTTATGTATTCTTCCTTATGAGTGCTTTGCAGATACATTCTTCTGCTCATTAGGTGTCTTTTTACTCTTACTATCCTTTGATACACAGTTGTTTCAGATTTTGATAAAACCTATATCTGTTTTTTCTTTTATTGCTTGTGGTCTTAATGGCATATCAGATAACTTCTTTGCCAAATTCAGTATCATTAAGAGTTGCCCCTGTGTTTTCTTTTAAGAGTTTTATAGTTGTAGGTCTTTCAGTGAATTTTCCATATAGTGTGTGGTAAGGGTCCAACTTCATTCTTTTGCATGTGGCTATCCAGTTTTCTCAGCACCATTTGTCTGGCTGCTGATTTTGTTTTCTGTTTTCTGGGAATCGAACGTAGGACCTTGTGCTTGCAAGGCAGGGGTGGTGCCACTGAGCTAAATCCTCGGCCCTGACTGTTGCTTTTTATTGAATGGTCTTGTTGCTCTTGTGGAAAATCAGCTGAACATATATGTAAGGGCTATTTTGGTTCCACGGATCCCTGTTTGATACTCTTTATTACTGTGGTAGGTTTTTTTTTAATTGTTGCTGGTTGGTTGGGTTTTTTTTTTTTTTTCGTTTTGGGATCAAACTTAGGACCTTGCACTTTAGAGACAGGTGCAGAGCCACTAAGCATTCCTGGCCCACTGAAAGCTTTGTGTGTGTGTGCATTTTTTTTTCAGGTTTTCTTTTT
>PVIR01018216.1:0-33718 GCA_004026965.1 Petromus typicus
ATCCATGCTCTAGTTGCTTGCACAGGTAAGAGAAAAGATGGGTAAACAAGAGGGGAATTTCTCAGCCAGAAATCTCTCTCCAAGCAGCTGGCTGCTCAGCACAGAATTTTAGAAGCCAATGCTGGGATCTGCTTTCTACTCAGTTTGAAGGTTCCTGTTAAGATTCTCTCTGTGAAGTTTTGAAGTCTTATCCAGTGAGTTCTCACCCAAGCTGGCTTCTCTTCCTGTGCGGCCTCCTGTGGTATAAATCGCCCCTGCAGGTAGTTTTTTTTTTTTTTTTTAGGTTTTTGGAGACAGGGTCTCGCCTTGTGGTTCAGGCTGGCCCTCAGCTCAGCCTCCAACTCACATTACAATCCTCCTGCCTCTGCCTCCCGAGTGCTGGGATTACAGGCGTGAGCCACCACGCCCGGCACTGTGGTATGTGGTACTGGTTGCTGCTGGGCGTGGGTCTTCACACCCAGTATTGTTATGTGGTTACCAGGGAATCGAACCCAGGCCCTTGCGCTTGCAAGACAGGCGCAGGAACCACTGAGCTAACTCCCCGGCCCCCCTGCAGCTAGTTCTGGGCGATTCGACAGCACAGTGGCGGAGCAGCCACAGACTTGTGTCCGAGGCCCCACACTCTCCCCAGCAAACCCCGGGCTCCACTTGGTTTCTGAGTTTGTTTTCAGCCTCTCTGTGAAACCTTTTCTCACTCTGTCTTCACCAAAACCCTGTAGGTATCTAGGTTGCTCCCATCTTACCCCTGAACCGGAGCTGCTTTAGAAACCAGCACAATGATTAGGATGGAAACATACAGGTCAACCAGAGACGCAGCGCTGACTTGTAGAAGTTAAACACACAGGACTCTTCTGATTGGACTGCGTTCCTTAGTCCTTCTTTAAAGTAGGATGGTGATGATTTCAAACAAGTCTCTGCCATGCCTTGTTTTGCTCTTTTATGGCATTTCAGCGTCTCTTTGCCTCCAGGAATGAAGAACAGAGACACACAATGTGTCATCATTGGAGTTACATGTGAAGTTCTTGTAGGTTGATGACTGAAAGTAGAAACATTCCAGACCTTGCCGTCTCATCCCTCCCTGAAAGAAATTTCTAAGGAAACAATACTGAGATAGAGCTTCTCAACAGCAGTATAAAAAGCAGAATCTGGGTCTCCAGGGATTTGATTGCTCTGTCAGGCCCACGGCTTAGGACCTCTTCTCAACAGAGCTCTGGGACCTACGGGTCAAGGAAGTGCTGGATGTTGCAGAGAAGGAACCAGTCCCCAGGTCTGCCATCGGAACTGCAGATCAATGTGTGCACATACAGACCACAAATAGTCTGACTTCCAAACATCTTTAACATATAAATTCGGTGATTAACTTTCTAATACATGAAATTTGCGGGACAACCACAGGCTTAGCACCTGGACAGACTTGGGATTGAGTATCAGTTCTGTCAACCTCTTTCCCCCACTCAGGGAGAGAGTCTCAGCTACATCTAAGGACAAAGCCACGTACCTTCTGGAAATTGCTTGTCTCCTAGAGGATCAAACTACACGTCTGGTGTTCTCTCCTTTATGTTTTATCTTGTACATCTCTCTATATCAACGCAGGGATTGACCTTGATTGTTTTAATGACTGTGTGATATTCTACAACATGGTCCTATTGATTTTTGCCATTTCCAAGGATGAAGGTGAAATTGTTTATGATACTTGTTGTAACAAAAAAATGCTGCAATAAATATCCTTGTACAGATATCTGTAAATGAATATAGCTGCAGTAAAATTCTCAGAGAATTTCTGCAAGTGCTTTTCAAATTTTGATCCCCGTCCAATAACAGTATGCAAGAGCTTCTCTCTGATAAGGGACAAGAAAGACAGGACAGCAGGCTTACTGAGGAAGAACCCCACCATGCCTTTGTTATCCTTTCACTGTCCCCCAAGGCACTGTTGCTATTTTGGGGTCCTTGGGTGCCAACTCCACTGACCATGAGAACAGCTGAGCTTTTCTCTGAGGGGACATCTGTCAGAAGCAGGGCTTACTTTTGGCAATGCAGTGACGTGCTCCCTGCCTTGCCAGGGGATGCTTGGCTTCCCTCATATGCGGCTAAATATTTTACTGGTTTTTCAGTCTGTTTTTGTCTATTTTCCAGTCTTGAGATTTGGTATGTTGATTTCCTGGGCTAACAGTGAAATACAAACCCCCAAAATTAGAATCTTGTTTTTTTGAGATAGGGTTTCACTTTTATAGTTCAGGCTGGCCCAGAGCTCAGGCTTGAACTCACAGCAATCCTCCTGCCGCTGCTTCCTGAGTGCTGGGATTACAGGCGTGAGCCCCTATGCCCAGCACTGTGGTATGTGGTTCTGATTGCTGGTTGGCGTGAGTCTCCACACCCAACATTGTTGTATGTGGTTACCAGGGATCGAACTGGGCCCTTACACTTGTAAGGCAGGTGCCAGAACCACTGAACTGAATCCCTGGTTCTGCAAAATAGAATCTTAAACCCTCTGTTATTTGACACAGCATGTGAATAAACATAATAAAAGCTTAAATATTAAGTAATAAAAATAAAATGCTGATGTTACACGACTTAATATTTAAGTTTTTATTATGGAAAATGGCAGGGATATATAAAAACAGGGGAAATCATATGCTGTATCTCTACGTTTCCTCCCACCCAGCTTCAGTGGTAACTGCCTTGTGACTCTCCTCATTTCTACTCACCAATTCCCAACCACCCGTACTAGGGAAGCAAATCCCAGACATCTGAGCATTTCACCCACAGCTTATCATTTCATTCACATTTAAGTATCTACCTTTAAAATATAAGCTCTTTTCAAAAAGGTGTAGTCACAATTAGCATGCTCAAACTAATTAACAATAATTTTAGTACACTCAATCTAGTTGGTGTTCAAATTTCCACTTGCTTATAAAAATTTAACATGACTTGTGTTAGGAAAGCTCATATTGAGAGCCAGGAGAACTGAGTTCAAGTCTCAGATTTGTCCTTTTTCTGTGGGTGATTTTATATAATTCTCTGCCTTCCATTCGCCTCTGTGTTTTAGATTTGTAGGTCTGAGAAAAGATCAACAAATCTAATTATTTTCAGAGGATGCTGATCATGAGAAAAAAAGAGGAAAAAGAAAGCCCCCTGCAGTAACTGACACAAGCATCAACTTTTATATAACTTGTATGTATTAATGACCAGATCAATAAATGCCTTCTGAACTCAGTAAAAGTCGCAAAACCTGCCTACTCTTACTTCATGAGAGAGATGTGTTACAGTCAGAGGCTCTCCTTGGCTCTTCTAGGTAGATAAGTGCCTTCCAAAGTGAAGTAGACACAGGAGCTGCTTTCAGTTTAGGGCACATTTGTGTGTGTGTGCGTGTATGTGTGTGTGTGTGTTGCTAGGGATTGAGCCCAGGGCCTCCTGCATGCTAGGTAAGTACCACTGAGCCAAGGTGCATAATCTTAGAAAATACACAAGCGCATCTTTAAGATAACCTCACTTGAAGAGAGTAGAAACGAGGACAGGAAAAAGAAAAGGGATTTTCCAATGATTCTGCAAGTCTAGTGAGGCCACCAGAAGGTCCAGTGTCCCATGTGATAATGGACACTAATTATAAAGTGCCATCAAGCTGTTTTTAGAAAAATGAGACTCTCCAGAGGGTTCTCAGTTACACTGGAATCTTTTCCCACAGAATTCATTATTAACAGCAAGCAGATACAAAGGAAAATATGTACTCTATCAAAATTTAGAAGACAAGATAAAAAAAGAAAAAAGTAGCTATATCTTAGTCTGTTTCCTATTTCTAGAACAAAATACCTGGTACTGGTACAGGTGAGCCATTTACGAAGAAGAGAAGTCAGTTCTGGAGGCTGGGAAGTCCGAGGCACAGCGCCGGCCTCTGCAGCTCCGCGGCGGCTCCTTGTCCGTCCTAACACGCGGGGAGGGACAGCACGCTTGTCAGACACAGTTCCCTCCTGTCCTGGTGCTTCCTCCCTAGCTCACGAGTCCCTCGGCCCACGGATGCTTATGTGCAACAGTCCATTTGTGAAGGCCCTGCCCTGAGCACCCCGCCTTCCCCAGGCCCACCTCCAAACACCACTCACAGCACTTTGAGGGTCAAGTTTCCAATATGTGAAATGCAAAGGACACATTCAAATGTGCTGATATAAAACGTTACTAAAAACTTGTGGAAGGTAAGGAAGAAAGAAGAAAAAGAAAGAAGAGGAGAGAGGGAAAGAGGGAGGGCGCGCGAGGGACCACTGCTGACAGCTTTTACTTGATTCCTATGTGCGTGGACCAAATATGGCGGACCTGGTCCTGTAAACAGAGGCACCTGGCCTTCTCGTGGCCAGGTGAGAGTGAAGCGAGCTTGCCCCCCGCAGCAGCAGATGAGACACGGCTGTGCGCCTGCCGGCTGTCCCCTCAGCAGTGAGGCGTTTTGAGGGGAAGGACTTGGAAAGGACGAGGATGTCCGCTTTCTCTCCCTTTGGAAGGCAGCCGCGCCCAGGGGTGGGAGAGTCTGGTTCTGCTGTTCCGCCAGCCACAGGGTGTGGTCCGGGCCCTTTGTCTGAACACAGATTCTGTGTAAAGCAGAGACCTCAGAGGGAGTTGTTGGGGAGGTCTTCGCAAAGCCTGGGGAGACAGCGGCTGGTGCCTCGGGCCGGAGGGTGCTGGCGGGGAGACGCCCAAAGCTAACAACCCGCAGGGCTGGTCCTGGGCAGTCTCCACAGACTCCTCCCTGCTCCTCTCACGCTGTCTCCCCCTGGGGCACGAACGGAGCCCTGTCTCCTTAACAGGCCTCTGGGCTCACAAGGCTCTGCACCCGAGGTTCCCAGAGGAGGAGAGAGTGTCTTCAAGCACAGGTGGAAGGTGAGATTGGAATGATTGATTCCCAGACAGGAGAGAGAAGTCAGGAACCCGGGCAAGGGCAGGAGCTAGACACCGAACCATTCATTTGTTCATGAAACCATTAAAACTGAAAAACAAGGGCCAGCGATTTAGCTCAGTGGTTCCCACATCTACCTGCCTTAGAAGCGCAAGGGCCTGGGTTCGACCCCCGGTAACCACATACAACAATGCCAGGTGTGGGGACTCACGCCCACCAGCAATCAGAGCCACATGCCCCAGTGTGGGGCATGGTGGCTCACACCTAATCCTAGCACTTGAGAGGCAGAGGCAGGAGGGTTGCTGTGAGTGGAGGGACCAGCAGAACTTCCCCCTATTTTCACTTCTGTCCCTTCCCATCTACTATCTCGAGGCTTCATCATGGATACTGGCCGCGACCCGTCCACGTCCAAGTGGCTCCTGATGGGCACAGGCGCCTGTCTTGTTCACAGAGCTGACAAGTATTGCACACCTAGCATGTGGTAGGCAGTGCACTAGGCCCTGGGGCTTCGAGTCAAAGACAGTCTCTGCCTTCAGGGCCCATGAAGTTTTAGGGATGGAGTCTGACAAAATAAACAGTCAAACAAAATAAATGCAAACTGTAAGAAACACACACCAAAAAGCCAGGGCCTGCGACTGAGATGAAGAGAAAATGTGGAAGGCTCAGAGGAGGTCTTCTGGAAAACTGTCCTTGAAGCCATGAGCTGAAGGATGAGAGAGAGAGGGAGGGAGGGAGGAGAGAGAGAGAGAGAGAGAGAGAGAGAAAGAGAGAGAGAAAGAGAGAGAGGAGGAGATGTGCTCAGCAGAGGAAGCTTGTGGGAGTCCAGAAGGTGGCGGCATGCTTGGGAATGGTAACCGGCCAAGGTGCCTTCCAGCTAGTGTTCAAGGAGAACTAGGTGGATGAGGGTCACCAGAGAAGGTCAAACAAAGCAGGGCTTCAAAGGCCACTGAAGGTGTTTGGACTTTACTCTTGGTCCAAGAGCAAGCCATGGAGGAATGTAAGCCTGGGGTGGTGTGACTGGATGTACGGTTCAACTTCAGTGCAGCTCAGACTAGGTGGAGGGTGGAGTGGAGGACCATGGATCCGTGACTGAATTATTTTGGTCCAGGCGGAAGGTGATGGAGGCCTGGGGAAAGGACAAAATGGCATTCCTACATCAGACCTGGGCTCCAAGCTCACTTGTACTTTGCTTGTTTGTTCCCTTTAGTAGGAAAAACCCTATAAAACAAAATGGCTATGAGACAGGCTTTGTGATCAAAGCCCGAACCCACTTCCTGTGTGACCTTCTGAAGTCATCTTAACTCCTGTCTGAAAAATGAGAGTTGACCCAGAGATTGGATGAGGCCATTATGAAAAGTGATTAGTTAAAAGCCACCAAAATGGAAGCTAAGGTTACTTATTGGTTATTGGAAACTTTGAACCCAACAGCCCAATATCTACTTTCGTGGACTGAAGACAGGAAGAGCTTCCCTTCTGAGTCTGTAACAAAGTAGAAGATTTGGATTTATGGGCAGAATCTCAAAGGAGCTATGAAAGGGTAAATGTAAAGTTGCTCAAGGATTTTGAAGCTGTAAACTAAAGGAAAGAAAGGTCCGTTATGGTCATCGTGGATACAAATGTTGGAGCCGAGAGATCCGGGTTCGGAGCCTCGGCTCGCTCCTCCCCAGTAGCAAGTTGTGGGAATGTCACCTGACCTCTCAGCCTGTTCTCATCTGCAGTCGTCGCTAACACCCACACTTTCTGCACAGGGTCATGGTGACGAGCTAATTAAAAACTACATAAACAGCTTGCTTGGCACAAGGCCAAGGACATGGCAAGGGCTGGGCACACGACGCTGCTGGGGAAAGGATTAAAAACTTAGGCTGTGTTGGAAAGGAGAGCATCTCCATGAAAGGCAAAGCTTCTTCCGTATGACAAGGGTGTCGCTAGAGCGGGAGCCTCCGTGTTCATGCTGCTTCTCCGAACAACAGTGTTATGAAGTCGCTCTCACAAAGCCACACACACCAGGAGGTGTGGACGGCAGAGACCTACGTCTCACACTGGCGAGGCTGGGCGTTTGAGACCGAGGTGTCGGGAGGCTTGGTTCCCCCTGAGGGACACAAGGGAGTCTCTGGTCCAAGCTCCTCTCAGCTTCTAGTGGCTGCCAGAAGCCCCTGGTGTCCCTCAGTTGGTGAACATATCACTTTACTCTCTGCATTTACACTCGTGTGGCCTTTTCCCTGAATGGGTATCTCTAGTCCAAATTTCCTCTTTTTGCCAAGACACAAGTCATACTGAATTAGGGCCAAATCCCAATCATTGTATCTTACCTTGATTATCTGCAAAAATCATGCTTCTAAATAAGGCCATATTGCTGAGCCCTGGGGCTCAGGGCTTCAGCACCTTTGTGGGAGGGACACGGTTCAGCCCAGAACAGTAAATATGTGAGCACTCTTCCCGAGTCAGATTAGGAAATGGTTCTACATTTTCTAGTGTGAAGTTGGTGATAGGCTGAGGGGATCTGGCTAATTATTTACAGTCAACTCTACAAATATCCTACCTGGAGGCCCCTGTTCAGCTAGTCCAATGCTCTGAAGCAGGCACCAGGAGCTGCCTCTCAGGTAACCACCTGCACACAAACATGGACACTCTAGGACCCGTGGTACTCCTGTACAAGCTAGCGAGTGCCCACTCCCCTTCCTTCACAATCTGCCTCTGCTCTTGTTGGTACTCAGCCTCAGGATGCATCCCTGGGCCACTGTGAACGTTCTCCAGGTTGTCCATCGCTCAAGAGGATTTAAATCACGTTACATTTACATTAGAGTTTATATTATCATTACATATATGTTATGTGATGTGATTAAATGATATATTATCATTTACATTAGAGTTTATATTATATTATTTAAAAATATATAGGGCCAGGGATTTAGCTCAGTTGTCGTGGCACCTGTCTTGCAAGCACAAGGACTCAGTTCAATTCTGGTAACCACAAAGAACAATTCACGCCTACCAGCAATCAGGACCACATACCACAGTGCCAAGCATGGCAGCTCATGCCTGTCTGTAATCCCAGCACTCAGGAGGCAGAGGCAGGAGGATTGCTGAGTTCGAGGCTGAGTTCAGGACCAACCTGAAATACAAAGAGAGATCCTGTCTAAAATACATACATATATATATATATATATATATATATATATATATATATATATGTGTGTGTGTGTGTGTATGTGTGTGTGTGTATGTGTGTGTGTGTGTGTGTGTAGAAGACCCGAGAGTAGAGAAACGAGGGAAGTAAGAGGTCACAAGACAGTGTTCAGGATATTTCAGTATATTTCATGATAACTAACAAAAGGAAAAGCAAACATTTGATGATAATTCTGATGAGAAGAAGCCACCCATCAGCTCTGCTATTGGCAGAACCATTGTGCTAATTATTGAGGGGTAAGAGAGAGGGAAAAATTAAAAGTGAACCAGCACTGTCACTCACTTGGAGCCATCCTGCAGGACTCAGAACTGAAATAGGTCTGGAGGCAACCTCTTTTCAAGCCAAGAATTTAGGTATTACAGCAGGAATATGATGAGGAATCCAAGGATGCAGAATTAGGTAGAAAAAGAGTGTCCCTCATTTCCACGAGCTCCTATGTCAAACCTTTGTGCTGCAGGTCCAAACTGATTACAACTATTTTAACAAATAGTGCCTAGGAGGAAAGCATGTCAAAATATGAATAGTGGTTACCTCTGTGTGGAAGGATAAAATGTGTTCCTCCATCCTCCTCCTCCTCCTCCTCTTTCCTCCTCTTCCTTCTCCTTCCCTTTCTCCTCTTTTCTTTTCCTCCTTTTCATCTTTCTTCATTTTCTCCAGTGAATCAGTCTTTAAAGAATCTTTTGGTTTTACAGCTGCAGTTGTTAATGTTGATAACATGTCATATCAAAAATTTCCACCAAACATTGCTTAAAACCCACTGCATATTTTAGTTTCAGAAAAATCCTCAGTATACAAGGAACTGGGTTATTCTAGAATAAAATATATATTCCAGGACATGCAATATTCAATGAGATGAATCCATGCTTGGACTTCAAAATAGCTAAGGATAGATTTATTTTTGCCTAGCCCTAATTTTAGTGTAGATGAAATTCAGTCCTCTAGCATCTGAAAGTTGTAATAAGACAGACCTCCACGGGGCTAGAAACCACTCAAGCCTGAAAAGCTCAAGTATTTTTTGAAGCCCATCTTGTTTCCATGACCATTTGGTTTAGAGTTACCAAGAACTACTTTACACAGACATTTGATTTTCTAAAGCAGTCTCTTTTAAGGATTCTTTCCACTTACCTTGCAGATATAGATGATCAAAGTAGATTTTTTTGGCTGTTGATTTTGTTCCCAAACTTTCACTGTTCTGGTCTGTGAACATCAGAGATAAATAACATTTTAAGATCTACAAATTTAGATTTATCCAGTTACTAAAAACACCAGGTGGGCTGACAATGTACCTCAGTGGTAGAGCACTGGTATAGCATTGACAAAGGCTTGATCCAGCACTACAGAGAGAGACAGACAGACAGACAGACTCAGAGAGAGTGAAGAAAAAAGTCACCCTAAGACCATGAGTTATAACAATAAGCACACAAGGAATTTGGAGACTGAGGCTAAAAAGATTGAGAAAACCAACTTCAAGGATACCATTATGGTAAGGGGCACATAAATAAGAAAACAAAATTTGGTTTTAATGTATGCTCATGTTTTCACGTTTTAAAATGGTGTCTTTTTCTTCTCAAGCAGACAGAGTCCTTCTTGTAAATAAGATTCTCAGAAGGCAACTGATAACTGTGTTTAAGCTAAGTCCCGATGTCCTCAAAATCTCTTACCCCAGTAGAATGATCTCTGGTCCTCAAGTACACAGCGATGAAATTACATTGTCAGACGAGAGAACTGTACGTTCTGACACAGATGGCTGGAGATCTTGCTGGCCTGGCATTCACTGTGCAAGAGTTGTTAACAACTCTGTTGTTGTCAACAAAATATGTTGAAGTGTCATGCTGAGTGGCATATCCTCAGAGCCAGAGGAGGCCAAAGGAAAGCCCACGTTACACTACTTGGTGGATGCAATCTTCGCTGAAAAGTTGAGCTAGGGAGGCAAAAATTAAATGACTCATCAACACTGCAGAGTCTACTTTGAACTCCGCAGTGTGTAGCGCAGCACAACAGATGCAGTCACCTCAGACATTCAACCTAGAATGGGCTCTGTCACTCCCCAGGTCATTCCTGCCCCCACCTCCCGCTCCCTGTGATCCCAGTGTTCTACCCAGGGACCTCATATCCATGTCCCTGGAATGTACCATGGTCCCACACCCTCTCCTCCATCAGGCTGTCATGGGAATTCCACCTCTGGAGACAAACTCCAGGACTTTCTTAAAGGGCAAAAGCAGAATCCTCTACCAGGATGACCCAAGTTTGCTGTCCCATGTTGCTGAAAACCACATGCTCTTACATACATGTTCAGAAGTAGCAGCGGGAGAGTTGGTGCTCCCCTGACACCTGCTCATTTGAAGGAATCGGACTTCTCTTTGTTCCTCTGGAGCCTACCCAATGGCCAGGCTGCGGGCCAGCGGAAGGGAGCATAACGAAGTGTAATAAAGCATAAGCTTGACACCGATACCCAGAACAGTCACCCTGAGACAGCAATTATTGCCGATTACGAAGGGTGTGAGTAGAAGGAGTTTGATCTGAACAGTGTCAGCTGTGCGCCTCAGTGGAGATGTCATACTACATCTCATTACTATGTACAATACGTGGTAACCAGGATTTCTACAAAGGTAAAAAAGTGATACTTAGTCTGATGATGGCTTCGAAACCTCGGGCCATGACTACTTGTGTTCAGTGTCCTTTGAAGGCCTACTGTGACCTTGATCCTAGGTAGGGGATATCAGCAGCAGTGCTGAAATGAACTTTTAAGCCACACACCTAGGCAAATGGCACAGACCAGAGGATAAGGACCCTGAGGGATCAAATGAAAAGGCCAGCTCTGAGGCTGGTGTGTCCTTGCAGGAAGGTGCCCAGGGATGTAAATGCAGGTATCCCAGAACCATCCTCAGAGCTTGAAGTTAGAGAGCAGTGTACTCCTGGGAAAGGGAGACCCCGAGAAGCGGAGCTCGGCTTCCATCTTCTTCTGAATTAAAGACATGGCAAAGCATGATTTTACGGCACACAGCTGTATGCTTGGGTAGGATTGCTGCACTGACTCAACAACGGTTAAAGATAACACACGTGTTTGCATTTTAAGTTAGCCATGTGTCAACCGTACCTCATATTTTGATATGGCTGGTGAGCTGTGTTTCTGTGGGATGCTGAACAGGGGGTAGATTTCAGTTCAGAAACTCTTCCTGGATAAAATGGAAAGTTTTCTTCATAGCAAAGAAAAGTAAACAGCACAGAGGAGGTGAAGGGAGGCTAACAGGACTGTGACAGTTCTGGGCCAGGGCATCCTGTCATATTTGTTGACTCTTGCATTTTATTTTATTTTATTTTCATTTATTTTTTATTTTTATTTTTTTGAGATAGGGTCTCGCTTTGTGGTTCAGGCTGGCCCTGAGCTCAGCCTCAAACTCACATCACAGCAATCCTCCTGCCTCTGCCTCCCGAGTGCTGGGATTAGAGGCGTGAGCCACCACGCCCGGCACTGTGGTATGTGGTACTGGTTGCTGCTGGGGTGACTCTCCACACCCGGTATTGTTATGTGGTTACCGGGATCAACCCTGGCCCTTGCACTTGCAAAACAGGAGCCGGAACCACTGAGCTAAATCCCCAGCCCCCGACTTTTCCATTTTAAAGTAGTCTTGGAGGCAGGTGTAGGGAGATTCATTTTACAAGGACATGAGGCGAAGAGGCCAGGTGACACAACTTGTCAGCAAGACTCAAGTCCAGATCTGCTTTAAGACTCAAGTGCCTATGCACTCTCCACCCCCCGCCCCATCCTGGCCTCCTGTGAAGGGTTCAGGGGGCCACTTGAGGGAAAGCAGAGAGAGAAACCACCGAGCTGTGCAGAAGAATGGGCCAAGCTTGTCTGGGGAGAATCAAGAGGAAGAAGGAGGATTTTGAACACCTCTGAAGGAGTTTTGATGTGGCCAGGAAGTTTGCTTTATTTGTTCTAACCCATCCTGTAGCTTGGTGTGCAGTGAGTGTTGACTTGGTGGGCCTGGAATGACCAAATCCTGCACATTCTGAGGAAAGTCTGACCCTGGACTGGCTCCTGATAATCTTAAGCTCGAGGAATTCCCTGCCTGATGGAGGTGCCTGCGTTTATCTGGTTGGCCTGTGTCACTCTAGATCGTTTATGCCATGAGTATGCTTGTGGGGTATCAGTTTGACCTCTGTAGGGCTGGAGACTGAGTAACTCAGGGCACCACATGGGCACTCCATGTCTGCATGACCAAGCACCCCAGTATCCCTGCGTACCAAAGCTTATGTAGGCTTCCCTGGTTGCCAATACTTTGTAAGTGTTGCCGCAGAGCCTGGCTGGCAGTTACCAATCCACAGGCAAGAACAGTGGAGCTGCGGTCTCTCCTCAACTGTCTCCTATGCACCTTTGTTAATTTTAAACTGTATCCTTTCAGTGTAATAAGATAAGTTTGAGCACAACAGCTTTTCTGCACTGGTCAGTTCTTCAAGCAAACTGCTAAAGCTGAGGGTGATCTTGGGAGATGCCCCACGACATTTGAGGAATTTAACACCAACAGTTAAAGACCTATGGGAAGTTTGGATGGGAGACTACTGGTTTGGTTTTGATCAGTATTTACTGAGAACTCACTACATACTAAGCGTTATTAGACATCAAGATAATAAAATGAGTACCTCAGAGTTCCAGTTTTCTAGACAACTTTGTTCCTGAGGAAATCTCAAGGAAAATGATTTCATCTGCAAATGCTAAATGTCATGAAACACAGCATGGTACCCTAGGGCTTAGGGACGGGCAGAGCTCCAGGTGGGCATTCTGGGAAGGGTGACCTGCAATTCCCCTGCCAGGGGCACCCTGGCGATTTTGGGGCCTGGGTTACAGGTGCCGGAGCTGCCTCTCTACAGTCATTTCCCAGCTCTCACTGTACGGATACTTGTGCTTTGTGTCACTGGGGCTGGGGTGAGGGAAGTGGGTGCCTTTGCCACAAACCCAAGTCTGCTGAATTCAGTGGAGTATCTAGTTCACATCAGATGAGGAAATCAGAGTTGTGTTTTGTTGGACAAAGGAGAACAGACTTGTTCCTCTCTTTGTGGCCTAGCCCAGGCTGACAACAGGCTAAGGGGTGTTTTGCTTCAAACAGCCACGGGTGACTCCACCCACTCCTTCGGTCAGCTCTTCCTTATCTGCCTCCAGCCAACAGGGCCGAGCTCTTTAATCCCACCCACTTCTGCTTGAAGGTAGGAAGGCTGGAAGGTCTCTTGCACTGAGGTGGTGTACCCAAGAGAGTGGTGTTTCCATCCTTATTCTCCTGCCAGTGACACTGCTACCCAGTGGGTGAGTAGGGGGTTACGCTTCTCTCTGCCATTTCTTCACATTCTTCTCGGCTCACAACAGCTTTCCCTCATCTCTCCTATACAGCACCTACCTTTGACCTGCACTTACTTTTGACATGGCTGTCACAATATACCTTTCCAGTAGGATGCCGCCTCTCTTTGGTACACCACCTCCAGGGAGTACTGTTTCCTCTGTCACCGCTCAGCATCCATGTTGAGGGAATTGTCTGCTCTGTGGATATGGTGGGATGCAGTGCTCACAACTCAAGAGAGAAGCTAAAAAGGTTCTACATCTGTTCCCCCAATTTCCTTCAACAGTGCACCCAGCTGGGATTCTGACGCAAGAGCTACCCCGGAGCAAAGCTCGGCTGCACTCTGTGGATGTGGTGGCAGAGGCAGCCATACGTATCCTAGGGTGGGGGCAGCAGCCAGGCAAGCCCTGGTGTCCAGAGATCAACGGTCCACAGGGTCTAAGTCACACCAGGATTGAATTCTGGCTGCCTGTTTCTTCCTACCTATGTGACAAGCTTCCAGCTCCTGTGCTTTTATGTGAAGTACTTTCCCCCTTAGATTAGACCAAGCCAGATCCTTTCACTTAAACTTAGAGCTACTCCTCCAGAAATAAGACCACTTAGAAAGCATTTCCTTCTAATCAACTTCCACCCCCACCCCCAGCTCTTCTACAAAGGTGTGAGCCAGAAACTTTTAAAAGATAGATGGGTAGAAAAGAATTAGGACTCTAAATTGGGGGAAAGATGATGAAGACAGATAACTAGAAAATAGGTTGAGCAGTGAGAATGTAACTAGTAATTCTAGCCCTTGTAAGACCTTTTAAAACTTTATTAGTGCCAGTAATAGGAGAAAAACAAGTTTCCCTCTTTTTCTCCTCAGAGTCCTTCTTTATCTTTCCCTTTCTCATTGCACCTCAAAGCATGCACCTTTGACCCACGCATGATTGAAATGTTTACTGTCAATTTTCTTCTGGATTAAAATTTTCAGTTGACCATTTCTGGAAGAACTGTACTATTTATTTTTATACAAATCCCAAGGGAGTAACGTCCTCCATCAAATACTATGGCTGCTATACTCCCCCAAACCCCACAACCTTCAAGCAGACAAAAGAAGACACAATTGTTTAAAACACACAACATGATCTTCTTTATTTAATTGTTTAATCAGTTTACATTCCACAACTGACAGGTTATTTATTTTTATTTTTTCCATGAACAAGTCATTTAATTACCAGACACTTTTTTCTTCAATCGATGGAAATACAGTATTTCTGCCAATTTGAAAAAGAAAATTGCAAGATGCAGTCAGTTTCAGTGAAGTCCCCAAATGCTCTCTGTTTCCTCAGTCCTTTCAAAGTCACAGGAACCTGGCAATTTCCCTTTTCATTCCCCCCTCCCACTTCCCTGCTAAATTGCTCTCAAAATATGGCAAGAGTTTCAAGATCTGGTTTGAATCACCTTTCCTGTAATTAATTAATTATGAGAAGGAACAGACAGTACAATAGATCTGATAAGATGTAGCATTCTTGTTAAGATTAAACAATACATTTATTCACATCGTATCAGAACAAATTAACATAATATTTAATCTTATTTTAGCACCAATAACCACAGGAATTGCTACCTCCAAGGGGAGAGTCATTTTTAGAATCCTGCAGTATACACCATTTCTTCTCTAACCAATCAGAAAGCACTATGCAAATGAAAGTGAAGGTAAATAAATTTATATTGACTGAGCGATAATCTGGCGGACCATAAACACTCCAGGTGTTCTGAGAGCTTTGTTGGTGAGGGCCCCTGTCTAACGATCATATATAAAACATACTCACCAAGTCGGCTCATTTTCTTTTGCTCAGGAGCACAGAGCTCAGAATATTATACATGAATCAGGCCTTACCCTTTGAAAAGCTTGAGAATGCCCAGGTGTTGGTAGCTCATATTTTATTTGTTCCATACACTAACACTTCACTGTTTATCTTTTTCTTCCTGAACAAAAATTTCTTCGAACTTATGAAAGGTCTCTAAGCAGAAGGAAAGGTGGGCAGTGTGGCCGACATCACAGCACAAGGACAGAACTCGTCACTGCCACCTCCTAGGAGACGTTATTGCTCATCAGCCTGTGGCTGCCTCTCTTCCCAGTGTTCCTCCTTTTTAGCATTTGATTTTAAGATTAATAAATTAAAGAAACTGAGGGATGGAGAAAACAGCTCCACGTATCAGTGAGATGTTCTTAGCAGGTGACCACTGGATTCAGAAGGTTGTGGAGCGCTTTATTTTTCACATAGAGGCCTGCCTGCCTCTCTTCCCTGCAAGAGGAAGGACATCTGAATGAGAAAGCCGTGGCTGATGGCCCTACAGCCAAAGAGCATGACCTGCTTGACCTTCTAGGACTTGCACAGGTCATCAGGGTCACACCCAGGGACAGTACCGGCACCTTGGGGCAGATGTGACATGCAGCTCACAGCGGTGGCCATCTCCCCTCACTAAGCAGATAAAGTGACAAGGCAACCTGTGTGCGTCCTGCTCTCTGCTGATGCACCTCCTGCCTCTGTCAGCTACGGTGAAACCTGTCACAGGAGTGACTCACCAGTCAGGGACATCCTTGTTCCCTAAGGAAGAAACAAAGTCCGTACTGTCCAGGCAGTAGCCAGAAGCCATGTGCAGGAGATGTCTATGGTCTACATTGAAGTATTTTCTTAAAGTAAAATTCATGTTGGATTTAGAATATATCATTTGAAAAAAATAAAAAAGGACATAAAATATTCTAGTAATTTTTTATGTTGATTCCATGTTTAAGTGCTATTTTTGATATGGTGGGTGAAAATTAATTAATTTCGCCTGTCTCATTGGACTTTTGAAAATGAAGCTATTAGGATACTTCGCATTGTACACGTGGCAAGTATCATGTTTCTATTGGTCAGTGGTGGTGGGAATCACTTTCCGGAAGCTGGTCCCAGAGATGATCAGCATGAACCATCAGAGAAGATGAAGGTTTAGACTCAAGGTGCCTATAGCCTTGGGTCAGAAGGGGTGCTGGCACTGAGCGAGCTTGGTGTGCCTCCCCTTTGGGGGGCCCTGGGGCAGGCAGCCCTTTGTACTGCAGGATTACCCATGCCCTGCGCATTCCTGCTTCCTCTTAGCATTGCAGCTTTCGCTGTTGCTGTATTGAAGGCTTTCTGTGATCCGGCTCACTCTCTGCTGGGAAGGTCCCTCCCTGCATCTGACCTCCACTTCCAACCCTCAGAAACCTTCACTGCCACGGCACTCTTCATCCCCACTCGGGAGTATCCCTCCCTGCTTCTGACACCAGGAGAGCCACACATGGAGAGTGAGTCACAGGTAACAAAGCAGCTCACAACCATCATCTCCTCTGATGCTCTCTCTCCTAGCCTCACCCAGCACAGAAAACTCTGTCAGTAGAGAAGGTACAGTGAGATCACCCAAGTGGGTGGGAAAGGCATCTGAGAATGAAAAGGTCGATAAAAGGCTTTGGACTCTGAGCACAAACTGGCTGTTCACTTGAGGCTACTCTTTGAGGAGTGAAAACGTGGGGCAAGAGTGGCAGGGAGAAGAGCTCTTGGGATCTACCTCCAGGCGGTCAGCACGCACCAACCAGCCCGGGCACAAAGTCTCTGAAAACAGCAGCAGAATGGAGCAGGACACATGGCATTCATGAGTCCCCAGAGACCCCCAGTGCGTTAGGCTGAGAAGACACGGAGACACCACGAGGTAACAGGACTCACCTGAGAGCCCAAGTGAGCCAGTGACAGTTTTTAGTGCACCCCAGAATTCAGTCTTTATGTTGACCTCTGCCATGACCTTCGTCCTTCTGAACGGGATGATATGCTTTTGCCTTTGGGGTTATATGTCTTTTTAAAGGCAAAGTCCTTCAGAACAGAGAGTTCTGAGCAGACACTAGTGACTCAGAGCAATAATCAGAAAAGTCTCCTTTGCCATGGTGTCCCTCCCGCCAAGTGCCACCAGATGCAGAATTCTAGGCCAATCCACCTACATCCTCAGAAAACTGAGGGCTACATCACTACATCCAAGTAGGTGCAATACCCTTCCCCCTTTATTTTCAGTTTCCATTTTTATTTGTACATTTTTACAGATAGTCTTCAACAGCAAAACAGTCACACCATGGGTGGAAGCGGGAAGGACGAGTCTGCCAAAGCTCTCTGCGCGGAAGGCCTCGTCACACTCACGACACAGACACACTGCACACACAGACGAGAGAGGGTCTTCGGGCCACCCAAAGAGGAAAGGAAAAGCTTGGGGTCCAGGAGTGAGAGGGGGACACAGGACTCCCTAAGGAGCAGCGCCAGTCCTTAGGCGTGAAGAGTAGGAGACTGGTGTCTATAGAAGAGACATCAGGTTGAGCTGCTGCTGGGTGACACCCCGATTGAAGCCCAGAGTTCTGGCTCTTGACATGGAACAAACTCCTGTACTTTGGCCAGTTTCCCCACTACTGGCACTGGCACTGCATCCCAGTGCAGAGGCTGGGCTGTCTTTAGAAGGAGAACAACAATGATGCGGACTCCCCGGGGGGAAAGTCTTAACACAACATTAGCGTTTGGTTCACTGCAAAGCAGAAAGTGTGGGGAACCTTTTGGAAATACATTTTCACTTCAAATCTAAGATTCAGTTTGTTCCTGGCAAAATCGTACTTGAAACATATCTTAATGAATAAACCATCCAGGAGACTTTTATAAAAACCCACAGGCTTGTGGGTCAGTCACCAGCTTTACCAACGGACAAGAGAGAGCAGATCCTGACCCGCCCTAAACCTGAAACCTCATTAAAACCTTTCCAAATCTGATTCATTCACACCACTTGGGTGTGTAGAGTTATAAAAATGTGGGGAGAACTGTTAAAAACAAACAAGTTACTAACCACAAGCCTTAAAGTCAATTTTCAGCACATCTGTGCGCCTCACCTCAGGGGGATTTACTCGGTCCCTCACTTCCAGGAGCAGTCAAGGGATGAGACTGCCTCTTGCAAAACCAGCTCTGGACAAAGGAAGCCTGGACATGGATAAAGTAAGTCAAGGAGCCAATTTCTCTGGAGCACCCAAGTGAAGAAAAAGTCTCATGTGCCTCAGTGGGCCAGGTACAACCGCAACCAGGAGGACCTCTCTGCATTACCCCTCCAGCGGCAAGGCACGGAGTCTCCAGGGCAGAACCCCACTTCCGTGGGGGACCTGCTGCTGCAGGGTAACTGGACCAGTGCATAATTCACGTGATGCTTCATGTCTGCAAAGCACTTTGCAATTTCTTTGCCACCCTTAACGTACCTTGAGGTAAAGTGTTATCACTATCCTCATTTTGTAGATGAGGAAGTTCAAGTATGAAGAGAGACAGTGCCCAGAGTCACACACCATCCTAGGGCAGAGCCGAAATGAAATTCACAGTAACTGCATTGCACAAGTATAGACTCAGTAGGGAGTTACTCCGGCTTTAGTGCTCTTATACTCAAGCCTAGGTTGAGGTGGTACCTGGGAAAAAGGAGAGCAAGTACAAGAAACAAAGGGAAAATTCCCACAAGTAGGGATTTTTCCATCCTGTTCTATCCGCCCCTAAGTCTGGCACTGAGTTTTCAAAGGTCTCTTATGCTCTCTTTGGGGGCTCATCAGCCTGTACTCCTGCTGCCAAGAGTTTCTTTCAGGTCAGTATGATTCTGTGGCCATTCAAAATCAGTTTAGCCTCATCTGTTACCCTAAGATGACCACTCAGTAGGGGAATCTGGAGTTACGGCCACTATTGTTGAGCATGCTGAGACGTCTCAGGGTGATGGAATGATGAGCACACTTGTAGTCTTTGTGTTCTACTTTGCTTTTCTAATCTACAATATGCATGTTTTACACTGGAGAAAAGCCCAACAAACCATAATAACATACTCTAAGAATTAGAAACAATGTTTCAAAAACATTTTGCACCATAGCAACATCAACGATAAGATGACAAACGCAGCCCCAGAAGTCAATTGCTTCGAGAGACGTCAGAGTCATTTGTATGCATCGACTCTGGGGGACCTGCTTGAAACTCTGTTCCCTTCCTCTGTCACATCCCAGCTGGAAGGCAGCACCAAAGACACTTCGGCTGGTACGCACCAGTTATTTCTCTCCCTGGTGAAATCAGCTCTTACTCTGACTCATCCTCTTCCCTGAAAAGGGTTGGATGTGTCCTTTAGGGCGCTCAGTCCCTAGGGCACAGGGAAGATTACAGAAAAGCAACGTCATGCAAACTATAAGATGCTGCCAAGTACTCCACACCAGCCACACTGAAGGATGACCAAGTGGACTGCTTCCCACCACTTCCAACAGATATTTGAAAATTAAGCCAAGTCAAGACAGCCCATTCTAAATGCCTGTTTTTTCCCCATTATTTTGAATGTGACTCAGGAAAGTGGCTTCAGAGATCCAATTGGCACATATTTCTGTGAAATTGGGACAATCAAACATGGCGGTACTTTCTTATCAGGCCTCTTATCATGAGTATTGATAAGTACTGAGAAAGTTTTCCAGTATCCTTGCCTCTTATGGAAAGAAAGGCAGCAGCACTGGACAGATCCACTCAGCCCTAGTGAGTGATTACACCAATATGGCCCTGGGGCCCTAGGCACTGCACCGGGGCATGAGGCTAAGAAAGGCTGCTCCCCAGCGGGGACTGTCCAGTCTTGGTGCCTTCACGATCTGTGGAGGTGAAAGGTTAGAGTTGTTGAAAGACTAAGGCTTGTAGGAGGGTTGAAGCTCGAAAAGGAAGTTTGTTTTTGTTTTGTTTTGTTTTAATATTTTATATTTTGTTGCTAGAGAGCCATAGACCTCTTCATGACACCTACAGCTGTAACAAGAGGACTGCTTGGGATCTGTCTCCATTCACTCTACAGAAGAAGTACTTAACTTTTTTACTGATAAAAGCTGCTGTGGAAGGAAAACAGAAGTGAATGGGGAGAGAAGAAAAAGAGTTAAGTGCAAGAAACCATACCTTCCAAAGGAAGAAAAGAAGAGGACCTCTCTCTAGGAGACACCCCACACTGCCACATCCCTACCTTAATAGGGAAGGAAGGAGGTGGGCTTGCACAGAGCCGGCAGCACATGCGCGGTCATGTATATTGTATACACACAACCATAAGGAATTTGAACTGGACCTGAATCGGAACTGAGAGCCTTCCTGAGGCCACCAGTCCTAACTGCCCACCGTAAGGACTTGGACTGGAAGTGAGCAGTGTCTGTCCTCGTCAAGGCTCACTCTCCCTGTCCACTGCTTCTTTTCCAGCCTCCTCACAGCCAGAACGCTTTAGTAACTGTGTGGAGGGACCTGTTTTACCCTATGTACAAAGACCCAAAGTCAGGACCTGTCAGGTCTGCAGTAGCTTCCAAGCTGACCATGTGGTTGGAATGGCTTTTGATCCCAAGCAGAAGTAGACCCCAGAGCGCATGTCTGTACCCATCTGAACCCACTATCAAGAAAGCCGCTCTGCAGCTCTGCCGCCTATGAGTGGAGCCAGACGGTTTGAACGCTTGAGGGGTGATCAAGTTTCAAAGGGATACAGGGAGCTTGGTCAAAGACCTATCACAAAGATAAGGAATTGGATGGAGCACACAATTCATTTATGTTAAGCGTGGAATGTTTAAGACATACAATGATGAGTCCGAGAGGCAGTATCTTGAAATGTCGTTACTTATGTTATAGTTGATAGCAAATCGTCCCCTTTAGAATTATTTCCCCTACCTTTCTGCAGCTGGAAAATGACTGGAATTTGCATTTAGTTCACGTCTCCCTCACCTAGACAGATGCTTGGGGACACCTGCTTGTCCCTACTTTTTTTCAAGACGTTTGGAAGATTCAAGGCCTCTCAATCTGAGAGACATTTCTTCACTTTTCCTCAAGCCCAGCTACACCCTCCTCCTTAAGGGAGAAATCTAACAAAAAAGTGAAAGTAAACGCCCCAGTTGAAAAACTGGGTTTCCTTGCAAATCATTTTCCTTCTCACAGAATAAATCCTTTTGTTTAAAAAAAAAAATTCCTTAGAAACCTCAACTAGAAGCCAACCACATTTCTTGCTGCCCAGCTCACCCCCATGACACTGCACCACCAGACCCACGCACTCACTCATGGGACCTTTTGCCAAAGCTGACCAGGGTCATGGAGAGGAAAGCTTGAGTAGTGCACCCACGCCTGCATGCAGGTGTGCACTGACACAAACATAAAAATGCACCACACACACACACAACCACATCAAACCCATTCGTTCACATCAGATCTTATCTGGGTGTGTATCACACATGTACACAGTCCGAAAGAGCAGATGAGATAGGCAGGACTTACCACCTGGAAGAGGGGGGTGTTCAGGGGTTAGTAAGGAAGGGGGACCTGGGGAGACTGACAGGAAGATAGGCTGGCAGACGTGGAGAGGAAACAGCACATTGGGGAAGGAAGGCTGCTGAGTGGTTGGCAAAGTTCCCCAAACACCTGGATGCTCTGCTGTGTGACCATGGCTGTACCAGCTGTGGGTTGCTCCTGCCTCTCAAGGCTGCTTGGCCGCAGCTGGGCCTCTGGGTGATTTTAGCTGCTCCAGCCCTAAGGCTTTCGCAACTCTCTCGCTGACTTCACTCGTTGGCACTTGGGATGCCAATTTGCTTAAGTGGGCCCAAGGCTGGGGCGGGTGCAGTCCACCTCTGTTTGGGTGTTAGCCACTAAGACAGCTGTTTGGGGATTCATGACCTTGAATATCAAGAGGAAAAGGAGGAGGATGGAAAGAGGCAAGAGTTCTCCATAAATTTATACAATATCATACAAACTTGAGCCCATGGGAAATGGAGGTGATTTCTGCATGTGACCCATTTCCTTTCATCTGTACAGAGGTCGCCCCTAGGAAAGGGATAGATGTCCAGTGACAAAGGACAGGCCCCACCTGGGAAGTGAATGTCTTGTTATACATCCTTGTACAACAGCAGCCAGAGGCAACATTCCTTCTCCTTCCTGAACCGTGTGTTCCCCCTCTTCTCTCATGGCTTTTGTGCCCAGATGTGTCTTGAACTTCCAAAAGTAGGAGGACTAAACCCTGTGGAGTCCCAGACTGCATTGTGAAGAACCACGTGGTCCTCTGGCCCAGTGGTTTTGTTCTGATTTCTGCCCTCTGGGAATTTGAGCTGTACCAAAAATAAGTTTTTAAAAACTATAACACAAACAATAAAACTTCATACTCAAGAAAACATCTACCTCATTCATTCATTCATTCATTCATCCCTCTCCCTCCTCTCTCTCAGGGATCTGCAGCCGCAGCACCGGCCCCCTAGAGGCCTGGCCTCTCATGACACTTCTCCGGTCTCCACCTTGGGCCACAAAACCCCTACAGTGACAGACAACAGTCATAATGCAGTATTTCCATTGAAAAGGTGGAAAGGAAAAAAGAAAACCACCCAAAATACACTCACATGCACGCGCGCGCGCACACACACATCACAGCATTACTCCAAGGCTCCGATCTGCCCAGGGAGTGCAGCGGGGAGGACAGGGTGGCCTCTTGTTTAACCGGGTGTAAGGCAGCTGGAAGGTAAGACTGGGTTTTCTGAGCATCCACCGAAGTGTCCTTTTGTTGATGTGGATCGCGCCTCTCAGCGTGTTCTCTCCCCTTCCCACCTCTCAAACTTTGTCCAAAAGTTTGGCCACAAAGAACAAACTTGCTTCTCTGTTTGTTTTCTCATCCGCTCCATGTGTGTCGCTGGTGGGCCAGGAAGGAGCTCAGAACGGGAAGAGCAGAAAATGAAGTGGTTCTGAAATGGCCTCAGAGACGTGGTTACATTCTAGGAACTAGGGGCCGCACCGCCCTGGAGGCGAGTGGGGGGTGCGCTCTCTTGCTGGCCCAGGCAGGGCCCCTCCTCCTCTACACCTGGGTTGGTTCAGACCACTGCCACTGTCCCTTCCAGCTCACCACCACATCCTCACGGGTGACGGGGATCAAGGTGCTATCACAAGTGGTGGCGTTTGCTGTCTTCAGAAACCATGAAGCCAAAAGTCTAGAACTGATGGAAGAGCCACGGGATGGGAACACTGTCCCCATCTTGGTGATGAAAGAACACAAAGTCCGGCGAGATGCAGGTGCCTGAGCCAGCTCAACTCTACCTTGGCACTGGCATCGTCTTGATTTAGTTTTGTTTTATATATGTATATTATATATATATTTATATATATATATATGTGTGTGTGTGTGTGGTGTGTGTGCGTGTGTGTATGTGTGTGTGTGTGTGTGTGTGGTGTGTATGGGTTTCTTTTTTTAGCACACTGTCCCATTCTCGGGTCTGGATTTAGGGCAGTTGGTCCTCGGGACAGGTTGGACAGAGGGGGCCAAGGTACAGAAGAATCCCGAGATGAGAGTGAGGCCCAGGCCCCCCCACGCACAGAACATGGACCATCCATAGCCATGGCTGATGTCGTCAGGGAGTCCGTACAGGTAGCGTGGATAGCGCGACAGCTCAAAGTTGATCCCAGCCACACAGGTGCACAGTGAAATGATGCAGAAGGTTCCTGGAGAACAGAAGGAAACAGACACAGGGTGGGGGAGTGGAGGGAGGAGGAAAAGGAAAAGGAGGAGGAGAGAGAAAGAGAGAAGTTAGGCTCATTATGTTTCCGATCTGTTTCAGTGGGAGAAGTGAAGAAAACCAAGTTAGGGCAGCCATCACCAGGGGCGGAAGCGCACACAGGGGAGAAGTGATCACTGCCTCCTTCTTCCCTGAAAAACACCCAGTCTTTGACAAACTTGGGAAGTCTCTCATTTGGGAAAATATCCCAAATAAATGTCTCAGTCTCCATTTCGTGTAGGGCAGAGCAAGGCAGGAGATTATTCAGTTCTTTCTCTAAAGCATTTTGAATCCATTGTCTTTCTTTGGAGATACAGAGATCTCATTTGGTACTTCTTGATAGAAAAGGTATCTTTTTTTCTGTCTTATATAGGGCATCTTGTACAATATTAAATATTCCTATCATCTATTCACCGACGACTCTCTGACCACCAAGAGAAAGATGGTCCTCAGTTTGTCATCTCAAATTTCTCACTCCTGGAAATCTTTTCCTGTTTCTTCAGGACAGACAATACTTCCCCTAAGTATTCTCCATGGGAAACTAGCCCTCTGAGATCCTTTATAATCTGCATTTCCAAGGCCATTAAAGCAGAAGCAGAGAGGACAGTCCAGAGGTCGGGGCCACTGTCGTTGTCAGTAAGCAGCTAAGAGGCTCTGATAAAGTGGCACAGAGCCTGAAGACTGGAATGGCTCGGTGAAGGAGGGTTTTCAGACTAATGTGGAGACAACTAAAAGTACTGTCAGAGGTGACCAGGATACAAATGTCGTATAACTAAAATATGTCCTCTGTGTCTGTCTGTATGTGGGCCCATCAGCACATGTATGCATTTGAAGGGTATGGAAAAGTATGCACATGTGGGTGTGGCTACAACAGTGTACATACACAGGTGGCACCAATACCCCTTGGGAGAGCAGAGGTCTCAAGCTTGCTGGAGTCACAAAGCTTCCAGGTTCCCCTACGTTCTCCGCCAGGGCTCTAAGTGATGTTCCCAGGGTGGAATAAGCCTCAGCTCAGACTCTCAAAGTCACAGACTCCTAGGGAAGAGCATGGGAATCTCTGGATTTGGAAAGTTTTTCAGACCACTTTTGTGGATCAGCCTGCTGGAATCCTGTGTTGGGACAAAGATTGTGCAGGGGGGTTGCAGCTTCTGGAGACAAACAAGGGGACAGCGATTGAGCAGAGGTGGCAGAACAAAAGAAAAGTGTGTCCTGACTATTTCAAATAATCCAAATCAAGATTGAATAAATCTAGGCTGGCCTGCTCATGTCTCACACATCACCATTATGCCTCTCATTGCTGGCCAGGAAAACTATCATTGAAGGTACAATGATACGATACCTAGATTTAGGACAGAAGATACGTGAGTGTGTGTGTGCACGTGCAATATTGTCTAGCAGTGGCAGGAGTTTAAATTGGAGACACTGTAGGAGGACTGAGGCACTGGGGAACACGGATCTGAAGCAGGATACAAAGTTCTGAGCTGGGGATATGGACTGAGTTAGCACTTTCTAAACCAAAGCTCTGGATGGGACAGAGGTTCCACAAGGACTTATAGGAAATATATTTACGTAAGATACTGTGGAAAACGAGGACAATTTCTCTCATCCACAGTGCACTATTCTATTAAGTCTGAGGGTTTTGCGAGAGAAGGTCCACCTCGAAGAAGTGGTAGTCAGCCCAGGCCACCTGCAGCTGAAAAACCTTGATGCATATAATTCAATGGCATATGTGCCAGCAGGTAGGGTATGACACAAAGGGTATTGGTGATACACTGTGAGGGGAAAGGTAAGGGCCATGTGGAGCTAATTACCCATTGGGAATGACTCGACCTCTTGAAGCCATACTTCTTGTTAAGAGTTAACGTGGGGCATCGATATGGTATGGATATGATTTGGCCCCATGGCTCGTCTGTTGGGGGGTTCAGTCTCCAGTGCAGCAGTGTTCGGAGGTGGGGAGTGATAGGATTACCAAGTCTCTAACTAAACCAATAACTGAGCTCATAATTAGATGGGAGATGGGAGACAGGGCCTAATCGGATGAGGCAGGCCACTAGTGGAGGGACTTCGAAGTGCTGGTTATCCCTGGCTTCTCTCTGGCTTTTCCCCTCTTTCTGCTTCTTGGCAGCTAAGAGATGAGCAACTTCTTCACCAGTAACTCCCACTCTGTGGGGCTCTGCCTCACTTCTGCCCCAAAGCAACGCAGCAGACACCTATGGACAGAAACCTTGAAGCAGAGCCAGAACAAATCTTTCCTTCCTAAAGTTGGCTTCCTTAGGTATTTAGTCCCACAGATTGAAAGCTGACTAACACAGGCATCTTCCTGCCAATTGCTCTGTGATTTTGGAAGCTTTTAAAAGTTCCTCTTGTCATAAGCCACACATGGTGGCGCATACTTACAATCCTAGCACTGGAAGGCTGAGGCAGGAGGATCACCATATTACACCAACCTGGGCTATTCAGTGAGTTCAAAGACAGCCTCAACTGCCTATCAAAACCCTGTTTCATAACACCCTCCCCAAAATAATTTCTCTTGTCAGTACTCCCTTCTTCCCATGGACATGAAAATCTTACAGTTCTCACTTAACATGACCTTTTCAAGCAGGTCATCTATCCAATTTGCTAGGTCATTTCTTGTCACAAAGATGGAAGAGGTGAAACAAGCTACATCTGCCATTCTCTTCTGTTGTCAACAAAGATTTTTATCTTTATGTTCTTCTCTCTTTATTAATTCAAGTTAGAAAATGTACCTTCATAATTATAAATGGCAAATGCAGACATAGAAATTCTCAAGAAATGGGCCAAATGGATAGGGTGCTCCCTTCTCTCCCTAAGCACTGGATTCTCACAGTCTAGGCAACGATGTGCTTTGACTGACATCAATCCAGTCCTGGGAGCCAAGGAGAAGGAAAAACGGGGAACAATGGAGGCCTCCTCCGTGCCTGTAGATTCGGGGTGATGGAACTCCTCCTGTCCAATTGCTAGAGTTAGGTGAAGGCCTCTGAGGAACACAATACGGTTTGTTTGTTTGTTTTTTGAGACAGCCTCAAACTCACATCACAGCAATCCTCCTGCCTCTGCCTCCCAAGTGCTGGGATGACAGGTGTGAGCCACCACGCCCGGCACTGTGGTGTGTGGTACTGTTGCTGTGGGGCGTGAGTCTCCACACCTAGTATTATATGTGGTTACCGAGGATCGAACCTGGGTCCTTGTGCTTGCAAGACAGGCGCCGGAACCACTGAGCTAAATCCCCGGCCCCACAATACAGTTTTTTTAGATGACGTTTTTGGAAAATATTAAAGTCAGTGAAAGGACAGCAGAACCTACCACCGCCCAGGGCTCTGCCTCCTTCACTGAAGTGCAGCCGTGCTCCAGACAAATAGCACAGGGCTGCCAAGAGCTGCAGGAACGTCCACTGGATGTCCACTGAGAAGAGCTGGTATTCAGCCCTCTCTATGGGGAATGCGAAGCGGTGGACCAGGGCCTCCGAAGCTAAGTCTTTAGACTTCGTCACTGTGTTTCTCATGAGCACTCAGTGAGGTCCAAGAAAGGGAACAGTGATAGTGTGTCATCATATCTTCTTAGAAGATCCCCTCAACATGGCTTTGTGGGTTTTAGCCTCATTCCAATCACACCCCAATACTAACTGGAGCACAGAGCAGCAGTTAAGTGAGAAAAAACTCAACTCCCGAGCTCTTCCATTGGGGAACTGGGGTCGTGTCTGTGCTGTGTACCCTGGCTTGAGCAGTGCCAAGGTCACCCTGGCCAGCCACTGCACTGGCAGCACTGGTGGCTGCACTGAGCAGCATCTAAGGCCTGGAACAGGGGAACAGTTGTGTGTGATGGGCTGGGGGCTGATGGGCGGGAGTGGTAGTGGGCTGCATAGAATACAGAACAGCTGATCAGCAGATATTTGTGGAACTTCTGTGTTTGGACCAAGCATTATGCTAGATGCTAGCAAGATACAAGGGAAACTAAGAAGTGATCCTTGTCCTTAAGAATCTTTAATTAAATGTAAAATAAAAAGCTAAAAAAGCAGCTCATGATCTAATAGGGATAGAGACAGGATGAATGACAAGGTGAGGATGAAAGGAAAATAGCACTAGACTAGGGGCCAAGACGGCTAGTTCATCATCAGCTCTGTGACATGGGTCCCTCATCTGTGAAGTCTGGGAGCTGGAGAAGACAATTTCAAGTCCAGCAGTGCTAGGAAAAGAGTATACTCTGGCACGGACAGTAATGCTGGATGAGGGAGGGTTTCCTGCAGAAGTGGGTCTTGACAGAAGACCGGGATATTGGCAGGAAATAAAGAGAAGGGACCCTCAGCTGGTCAGGGCCTCACTGTTCTAGAAATCCATGCCTGAGATGAGACGGAGGGCCATACACCCTTCCCTGTACTTGTCCCTTGTGAAATGCTCACCTGCTACCACCAAGCCAAGTTTCCATCATTTCTCACAGGAGCCACTGTAATGGGTCACTGGCACCCTGTCCTCAACTCCAGTACAATTGCCAGTGATGTTTAAAAAATTTAGGCAGTCGGGGATTCTTTCCCTTCAATAGCTTCTGATAAATACAATCCAAATTCCTGCACCCCACCTATGCGGTCTTACCTCACCTCTGAGCTCTTCCCCTTGACCCCTACGTCTCACGCTCGCTAAGCATGTTTTTCCTAAGGACTGTTGCTCCTGCTGATCTTGTGTCCAGTGGCCTTCTGGCTCCTCTTGGATCTCAACTCAACTGTCACTCTCAGAAGGATTCTCCCTGCCTCCATCTCAGGTACCACCTGCCCCGGTAGTTAGCCAGTGACATTCCACGAAGTATTTCAGGAACTGCCCCTGGGAAAAGGAAGGAGTGGAAGAGACTGCCAGATCTCTCTCCTCTGAGTGCAACAGCTCTGCTTTGATCTCTTACCCAGGATAATTTCACCAGAGGAAAAGGTTCTAGCAACTTAAACTTACTTTGTAAAACATGGACCTTGCCTACTTTCAAAGGAAATCTAAAGTATGTTATCGCACGACTCTCCTTTCGACAGAAAAGTCCAGTGGCTGCTCTATCGGTAACAAATCCACACTGTTGGCAGCAACAGCTCATCAGTCTGAACCTTCATTCCCGCTAACCCTCTGAAAGGCCTTAGACTCCTCAACCCATGCCTCCAGGCAGACAGCGGCAGCCACCAGTCACAGCTGGCTGGAATGAGAAATAAAAACTAATTACCCTCTCTGGGCCAGGATTCTCATTGGCATGAGCTTGGAATTTGAGGGTCCAGTTAGAGGAAGATATGATGCCACCCCAAGCATCTGTAGGCTGAGAGCCTGCACCAAGACCTGGGGGTGTGCAGGGAGCAGCTCCTGCTAGAGAACCCCATAGTTTTGGTGACTATTTGGAGATGCCACCTGGGAGTGGGAAGCCGTGGTGGATGGGGTACACATATGTGGTGCCTTTTGACATGGCACCTGCTCCCTGGATGTCTGTCCCACCTGAAGCTCTTTCAGTGAAAGGGACAAACGATGCACCTTGTGACCTTCCCCCATGCTCTGCACGCTCTTGTCTCCTTCCTGGGTCATCACCTGGCTGGAGAAGGGAAGGCAGATGCAGAATTTGGGGACTGTGGTGCCCTAGCGGCCCCCTCCACACCAGGAAGGATAAAAGAGAAACTTGTTTTCACGCCCACACACTTGTTCCAATAGCAAACAGATTCCTCGTCCATCTCCTGCACATTGCTGCCTTCTCTAATTAGCGTTTCTCTGGTTGCCAAATACTAGTCTCTAGTCCAATGCTAGTTCTAGTTTCTTGGCTACTGTACAGCTTCCTCCTGCTTGGATATTTCTTCCTGCAGTTTTCAAGCTGCCCTGAAACCAGGCTTCATCGGCCCTCTCTAGCAGTCCCCTCTCGGTCCCCCGGGAGCCGCTCAGTCTTCACTTGTCTTTGCAGACTGTGATGCCTGTGTCACACACTCTCTGGGACCAACCCATGTCCTCTCACTGGAACCACCCTCAGCACGTGACCGGCCCAGGTATTTCCCTCTTCCCGCACTCCATCCAAGGGACACAGCGTGTCTGTGTTGTTTCCTGGCCAGGCACGGATTTTCAGGGCATCCCCAGGCTATGAATGGCAGGCATCAATAAAGCTGAAGTGTTAGAAACCTGATGTCAAAATTCATAACATTAAGGAGAGAGCTGAAGGTGGGCCCTCTGGGAGTGACGATGCTGGGGCTCTCGTGATGACAGCAGTGGTGTCACAAGAAGAAGAAGAGACCTGAGTGAGCACGCTCACTCCGTTTCTGCCCATCATGCCATCTACCCTGTTATGAAGCAGCACGAATCCCTCACCAGCTGCTGGTGCCAAACTCTTGGGCTCCTCAGCCTCCGGAACCATGAGGCAAATAAACCAATCTTTTCAAGTGACCCAGTTGCAGGTACAATCATGTGTCACTTAATGAGGGAGGTAAGGTCGGACAAATGCATCAAGATGCAATTTTGTGCTTGTGTGAACATCCTAGAGGTCTGTGATATTCCCAGGGGACAGGAATTTTAAAAGCTCCTTTATAATCTTATTGGGTCACTGTCAGGTATGTGGTGTTGCTGACCAAAATATCATTGTTCAGATGACTGTATTTTGTAATAGCATCAGAAAATGGACTACAATATCCTGTAAGCCAAAACTGCCTTGTTTCCTGGCTTGTTTTACTTTTCAAAGCCTTATTTTGCAGAGAGGTCAACCATCCCTGCCTGCTGGGGGAGAAAGGTTCCTGAAACATGAACTTCTGGTCCTGTACCTGGGAAGTCCTGGGCTGAGAAGAGAATTTGCCAGCCTACCTACCAGCTTCCTCAACAGCCTGCTCTCCACTCTGGGGCCACTAGGGAGGCCTGCGGGGACTACTTCCTTGAATCCCTGCCCATAAGCTACCGAAAGTCTTTGAATGGTAGAAACACAGAAACTTGGATTTTGGAATGTGTCGTGATGTTAAGAAATGCCAGGCCAGGATAACATTGTTCAGGAACAGCTGATTCTTCTTTAACCCCGAAATGTCACTAGGAAACACTTGCTTAGCAGCCCAGTACCATCTTAGTGGTTAATGACCAGGCCATCTCTAAGCTGATACGCAGAGTTACGGGGTTAACTCTTGCTCAGCCCTCTCCTGAGCACCAATTGCAGATACACAAAGCAGACAAGATGGCGCCACCTGTGTGGTTGTTGCCAAATAAGCCTGCACAGCAGGGAGGGGGGAGTAGAACATGCATTTCCACACCCCTTAGGGATTCTCAGAGAAGAGTGTGTACCGCACTGCAGTAAAGCCCCAGCAATGGACCCTGTAGAGAAATAGCATCAAAATTTAGGCCTCAGGCTAGCAGCAGACATGTTCTTACTAATTCAAGACACCATCTCCTAGGAAACCAAGGCCTTTGCAAGGGTTCTCACAGGGATCCAGAGTGGTTACATACTGCGCACACAAGCTCTCCCCCAAATCTCTGTTCCTTATGTGGCCAAGCTGGGCCCAAAACTCCCTAAGCAGGGATTCACTGAAGCAGTCAGTCCCCGCAGACCTCCCTCGTAGCCCCGGCATGGATAGCAGCCTGCTGGGGAAGCCAGAAGGTAGGCTGGTAAATTCTCCTCCCAGCCAAGGACTTTCATTTTTCCAGCTTTTTAGTGCTAGAGATCCATCTGTGTGACATTTTCTGCTCCCAGGATTGAGGAAGGATGCCCTGGCCTTGTTGCCACGTGGGATGAGGGGCTCTACCGTGACCAGAACACCACAGGTCTCTGCAAAGCCGGTGCTGCCGAAGCGCCAGTGTGGAGATACACATGTGGCGTCTAAGCAGGAGAAGCTCGGCTCCTTGTAAGACAGGCCCCTGCCATCCGCCCCGACCTTTAAAACCATCAAGGAACAAACAGAAGAAGAACCCCCGCCCCTCGGCTGTGGCACCTTTGTCCCAGGAAGCCGGGGTATACTACATCCTTCCTTTGCTTAAATTAAATGCCCAGAAGCGTCCAGCTCTCGAGAGCACTTTATGGCCATGTTCAGACCTGCATGGAATATAAATTACTACTGAATCATCCTCCACTGCATCATCAGCTGTCAACAGGCAGGTCGCAGGGTCTCACACCAAAGGTGCCTTAAGGATTGACTAGGACGAGGCAAGGGGCAGCGGAGGTGTCTGGGAAAGGACCCGCCGGCAGGGGTGGGCTGCGAGTCAGGACAGAGCCGCTCACATTCTGCAGGCTCTGCAAAGGCTCAGGACGAGACGCTGCCAGGAGGGACCCAGAAGCTATCCGCCCCTGTGGGACAGGCGGCGCTTGGCCTCCCTAACGCTACATCACGAGGCCATTCTCCAGCCCAGCATGTGTATGCCACAGTTTTCCGGTATCCCCAGCTTGAGCAGCTGAACGGCCTAGCCCGTCATCCAAGTAGCACCTCTTCTAGAAAATACAGTTGGCTTTGGTAGGTGCGTGACACACCTGCACGTCCAGCCAGCTGCAGATCAAAACACTCGAAGCAGAGATTCCGTCTGTGCTGAACATGCACAGACTTCCCCTTGTGATCACTCTTGTAGCAGTGCGGTAGAGCAGTTATTTACATAGCATTTATATTGTATTAGACACAAGTAACCTAGAAATGACTTAAAGCCCACAGGAGGATGTATGGGTATTTTATGTAAATTTTATGTAAGTCCCGAACATTCACACATTTTAGTATCCCTGAGGACTCCAGACTCCTGTCATCTAACCTGAAGTCTTATCCATGCCTTGCACACATCTACACGGCATTCACCACATCCAGAAATGTGAGTGTATGAACCGAATTGTGTCCCTGGAAGATTCGTGTGCTGAAGCCTTAACTGTCCTCAGTCCCTCAAATGTGACGCAGGGAGATAAGGTCCACAAGAGGGAGCTGGAAAGTGTGTGATCCAGCACGGCCAGTGTGCCTTGATTTACTATCATTGTTTTATGAATTTCTAGTCTTTCATTTGGCTATTATTCTGTGTTTATGATAATGAAGTTGATAAAGACTTAAAAAAAAAAATTGCCAGCATTACATTTAAGAAAACAAGGAAGGGAGGCCGGGGAGTTAGCTCAGTGGTTCCGGCGCCTGTCTTGCAAGCGCAAGGACCCGGGTTTGATTCCCCAGTATCCACATACCATACTGGGCATGGAGACTCACCCCAGCAGCAATCAGCACCACATACCACAGTGCCGGGCGTGGTGGCTCACGCCTGTAATCCCAGCACTCAGGAGGCAGAGGCAGGAGGACTGCTGTGATGTGAGTTGGAGGCTGAGCTCAAGGCCAGCCTGAACCACAAAGCGAGACCCTGTCTCAAAAAAAAAATAAATAAAATAAAATAAAAAGAACACAAGGGAGGGAGAGGGAGGGGAAATACAATGTGTCATTTACATGGACCAATTCCCACAGCGAATGCAGTCATTACCACAAATATGTATTAATAATTTTTCTAAACAGTAGTGTTTTTTTTGAGACAGGGTCTTGCTTTTGTAGTTCCAGTTGGCCCGGAACTCACTATGTAGCTCAAGAAAGCCTCAAACTCACAGCAATCCTCCTGCCTCTGCCTCCGAGGGCTGCGATTATAGGTGTGAGTCACCACACCCAACACTGTGGTGTGTAGTAACCAAGGATCGAACTCTGGACCTTGTGCTTGCAAGGCAGATGCTGGAACCAAAAGTAGCACTTTTAAAGTGTGTATGGATAATGCCTTATTCTCCTGAGGTATAAAAACAAGGCTTTGTACTAGGATTGATGGTCCCATTTGACC
>PVIR01018217.1:0-33709 GCA_004026965.1 Petromus typicus
ACAGCATGTCCCTATTTACCTTATTAACCAGGCCTGGCCTTGTGCAACTTCTGGCTTTTTTACAGAGTCAAATAAAAAGTAAACATTTTGTGCTGGGCATGGTGGCGCATATCTGTAATTCCACCACTTGGGTGGCTGAGGCAGGAGAATTACTGCCAAGCTGAGGCCAGTCTGGGCTACATGGTGAGAACTTGACTCAAAATACCAAAACAGGGCCAGGGATTTTGCTTACTGGTTTTGGCCTTGGCCTGGCAAGTGTAGAGTGTTAAGCCCGATCCCTGGTAACCACATACCACAGTGCCGGGTGTGGTGGCTCACTCCTGTAATCCCAGCACTCAGGAGGCAGAAGCAGGAGGATTGCCAGGAGTTTGAGGCTTGCCTAGACAGCATAGTGAGTTCAGAACCAGCCTGAACTGCAAAGCAAGACCCTGTCTCAAAAACAAACAAAAAACAACACCAAAAAAAAAAAAATTTTTTTTTTTTGATCATTTAAGGATGAAACAGTCACAACTATCCAATTAAAGACATGGTAGAGGACTTATAGAACTGCTTCTTAAAGTGGCAAGAATGATAGGATAAGTGTGTTTGAATTGAAAGGGAATATTTTAAGGGGGATTAATGGCAACTTGTGAACTTCTGGGAAGATGGTGGAGTGAACAGCAGAGAAACAGCTTCTTCAAGATTAAGTGTCCAGATGCTAGAAATTAGTGGCCTAAGAAAGACAAGGAGGAAAGTGGGTCCAAAGGGCCCAGTGAGGGCACAAAGGGAGAGCTGAAGCCCACAAAGAGAGCAGAGAAAGACTTCAACAAAGAAGGAAATGGCAAGCTGCATTTTTCCCCTAAGCTGTGACACACTTCCTGGGATGGGGATCTCAGACCTGAAGACAGTAACTATTGGCAATCCCAGAGGTCTTCTTGGATAATCACACCAGGGGACTAGAGCAGTGGACTCAGTCGACTGCAATGGCTGGTGAGTTACTTGGGTTCAGAAGTCCCTCAGGAGAGAACAGTTGACCAGTAGCCACCTTAGAGAGGGGCCAGCTGAACTTGGAACTGAGCAGGTATGAACTAGCTCCATCATGGTAAGGCAAAACCAAGATGAAGACAGCAGGCAATCAAGAAGCCATGTTAAAGACACACAGAGTGTTTCAGGATGAATAAATCAGGTTCCAGCCTTGCCTCACAGTCAGAAACCAGCCTGAGTTTCAGAAATAAAGGTGCCGGATTGCTGGGATTATCCATTACTCTGCCATGAATCTCTTAACTGGCTCATTAGGTTTAATCAACATGGATTTGGGCTCTGTGTGCTGAATTTGTCTACCAGTGACAGAGATAATGTCTTGAAATAGACTTTTTCTTAGTCTTTTTTTTTTTTTGAGTCAGGGTCTCGCTTTGTAGTTCAGGCTGGCCCTGAGCTAAGCCTCAAACTCACATCACAGCAATCCTCCTGCCTCTGCCTCCCGAGTGCTGGGATTATAGGCGTGAGCCACCACGCCCGGCACTGTGGTGTGTGGTACTGGTTGCTGCTGATCGTGAGTCTCCACGCCCAGTATAGGTATGTGGTTACCGGGGATCGAACCCGGGCCCTTGCGCTTGCAAGACAGGCGCCAGAACCACTGAGCTAAATCCCCGGCCCTATTCTTTTTTTTCTTGTATTTGTTTGTATTCTTGATCTTGCTTTCATATAAGTGTGAACACTGCTTATAGTTTTTTTGTTGTTCTGTTCTGTTTTTCTTTATATTTCTTCCTTTTTCTTTCTCTCCTGTCTTCACCAGTTTCCCAAAGTTTGTATAATCTGCTTTGTCCTTCAGCCTTGCTTCTGATCTTGTTTTCTGCCTAACCTCTTTTAAAGTTTCTCCCCCTCATGGTTAAATAGCCATATTGAGGGCACATTTGCTATATTCAATCTTGTGGTTTATTTTACAATATATACAAATATAAATCATATAGTTAAAGGTAGCAAATAAATAGTTACCACACTGTCTTGTTCTATTCTAGGCTGTGTTTAATGCTGTTCTTGTTGATTATACTGCTTTAGCCAAAGTGACATAATTGTACTAATCACTTATTCTTCCTCATATGCCAAGACTAAGATTACCTAAGGATTGTAAATAATTTTGTAGGCCACTGCCAATGAACCAAAGGCTAGGTCAGATAGGCAGCAAATTTTCATCTCCAATAAATAGAAGAAAGATTTTGCAACAGATATAAAACTCAAAAGCCAAGCTACACCTGGAATACATCTCTGAGAAGTAGTCATTTCTTAAGGCTTCTAAATACTAGCAATAAAGTTACCTGGCATAAGCAGTTAATAAGCATTAACTCAGGGATTAAACTAAAAATACATGAATAAAAAATGAGGGCTGGGGATTTAACTCAGTGGTTCCGGCACCTGCCTTGCAAGTGTAAGGACCTGAGTTCAGTCCCAGTAACCACATACAACCATGCTGCGCATAGAGACTCACACCACCACCAATCAGGACCACATAACACAGTGCCAGGCGTGGTAGCTCAGGCCTATAATCCCAGCACTTGGGAGGCAGAGGCAGGAGGATTGCTGAGGGTTCAAGCCTAGCCTGGGCTACACATAGTGAGCTCAGGGCCAGCCTGAACTACAAAGTGAGACCATGTCTAAATTAAAATATATATATATTGTTCTTTTTGTTTTTTGGTGCTGGGGATTGAACTCAGAACCTTGTGCTTGCCAGGAAGGCATTGTGCCTATGAGCTACATCCTTGGCAAGAAATAATTTCTTAGATAATGATAGAGATGGTGATCTTAATGAAAGACTTAGTAACTCTAGATCAAGTACAGATTAAAAAACAAAGGAGCTGAGGAGAGTGGTGGAAACCATGAACACTCAGCATAGGGAAGAAGTGGAACCTATGAAACGCATTCAGGTGGTATCTGGGAGATTGAAAATTCCATAAAAAGGGTATGCTACAGAATGATCTAGTGTGCAGACAGAATGCCAAATAGGGAAGACAGGACTTCAATTAGTGAGTATGAAAAGGAAGATCTCTCTCTTTTTTTTTTTTTTTTGTTTTTTGAGACAGGGTCTCACTTTGCAGTTCAGGCTGGCCCTGAGCTCAGCCTCTAACTCACATCACAGCAATCCTCCTGCCTCTGCCTCAAATGCTGGGATTACAGGCGTGAGCCACCACACCCGGCACTGAGGTATGTGGTACTGATTGCTGCTGGGGGTGAGTCTCCATGCTCAGTATGTTATGTGGTTACCGGGGATCGAACCCGGGTCCTTGCACTTGCAAGACAGCCGCCGGAACCACTGAGCTAACTCACCAGCCCCTGAAAAGGAAGATTTCTTAAAAGTAGCAAGGGACCACAAAATATTAAATAGCTACTAGATGTTACAAAGAAGAATAACAAGATTGATTGGAGTCAGTAAAGCAGGAGATAGCACAAATGACATTTTTTTAAAAACATGTTCACAGAAGTCATAGCAGAAAATTTTCCAAGCATGAAAAAAGTGAGGCATACAGAATTCTAAGTTGTTAGAGAAAAGAACAAATCACCTATAAAGGAAAAACCATCAGAATCAGAGTAGACCTCTCTACACAAACCCTCAAGTCAAAGAGACCTTGGAGCAAATGAAGTAATTTAAGCCCTAAAAGAAAACACTTCCTGCCCAGATTAATGTACCCTCAAAACTGTTACAAAATTTGTGGAAAAATAAAATAACTTCCGTGACAACATCTGGAGAAACTCGTAATCACCAAACCATAATTCCACAATGTTCTGAAGCACTTTCTAGAAAGAGATAACAAGGGTTATAACCCCTTGAACCACAGCAGAATGAATCTCCCAGGCAAGGCAAGCAGTTAAACAAGTGAGGGGGAAGTGGGGAACTAAACAACAGGAAAATAACATGACAAAGATAAGTCAGTACATATTAATTATAACTTTACTGTAAATGCTCTCAATTCATCAATCAGAAGAAACTAACTGCAGAACGGATCAAGAAACAAGATCTGTAATATGCTGGATACAAGAAACACATTTGAGGGCCAAGGATTTAGCTCAGGTGGTACCACACCTACCTTGGAAACACAGGGTCCAAGTTTGCTCCCCAGTACTGCAAAAAAATAAATAAATAAAAAATTTTAATTAAAAAATTTGTGGGCTAGGGATTTAACTCAGTGGTTTCGGTAGCTGCCTTATAAGTGCAAGGGCCTGGGTTAGCTCCTGGTAACCACATACAACAATGCCCGGTGTGGAGACTCTCACCCACCAGCAATCAGGCATGGTGGCTCAAGCCTGTAATCCCAGCACTTGGGAGGCAGAGGCAGGAGGATTGCTGTAAGTTCAAGTCTGAGCTCACAGCCAGCCTGAACTACCAAAAAAAAAAATTGTTAGAGAATGGAGAAACGATACTCCATGTGAAAGGGATCCAGGAAAAGCAGGGGTAGCTATTCTGTTTGCAGAAAAGTGAATTTCAATCCAAGACTGATTACATTCTTGTAAAGAGAACAATCTAAGCGGAACAGACAACAGTCACACATATATGCACCAAATACCAGTGCACCCAGCTATGTAGAATAAATACTAATGGACAAGAAAAAATGGGAGTAAGCACTAATATAGTTAAATTTGGGAACCACAATACCCATTGTTAGAAATAGATCAACTAGACAAAAAAATCAAATACCAACTGAGCCAAACTTTTGAACAACTGGACTTAGTTGATATCTATAATGTTCCATACAATGTCAGAATACATTCTCTTCTCAGCTGCCAACAGTTTGTTCTCCAAAATGGACCACATACTAGTCCATAGAACATGCTTAGGTAAATGCAAAGGAATTGAAATTGTCTCATGCATTTTATCAGACCATAGTGCAATGAAATTGGAAAGGGAAGCAATACTCCCAGATTCATTCCTGGAAGCAAGCAAGTTTTGGTACCTTATACCAACACCAGAGAATGATCCAACCAAAATAAAACTAAAGGCCCATCTCTAATGAACACAGACATAAAATTCCTCAGTAATATCCTGGCAAACATAATGCAGCAAATCAGAAAGTAATAAAATGGTCATCCATGAACATAACCACCATGTTTTTCTGATGTGTAGCCATGCTGGGAATCAAACCTGGGGTCTTGTGCCTGTTATGCAAGCGTACTGCCCCTGAGCTGTACTCTTAACCATTCAGCTTTTCTGTATGTTGTAGAACTCACTGTGATGTTTTTGGTGTGATAAATTTTCAAATCAGAATTTATGAATAACATAAACATATTTTTTTCTTCGTATCATTTCCTGATACATGTTAGTGTTTACTAATAAAACATGTATGATATTAGATGTTTTTACTCTTTTATACATAGCTTGAGAGTCTCCAGAAATTTTAGGATTTTCTCTATACCTGTCTCTTCTGTGTTGCAACTTTGCAGTGGTGAATTCACACTTAGATTTGTTTGGTTTACTCTGGAGTATTCAGTGGGCTCTTTGAATCTAAGAACTTGTCATTAGTTCTAGAAAACATTCCTGTAATTTCTTATGAGTATGTGCTCCCACTTTTCATTGTCTTATAAAATTCTTGTTAGACGTATGTTAGAACTCAGTACATACTACTTCACAGATGTCTTGACTTTGCCTTTGTACTTTCCACCCCTTTGTTTTTAGCCTCACCTTCTGTGAACTGTTTTATATTTTAGTATGGATCAGAAATTGACACAGAGGGGACTGGGGATCAAACTTGAGGACCACCCCCTTGCCAGGTGGGCACAGTGTCTCTGAGCCACAACCCCATTCCTTCAAATGAGTTCATTTAGCACTTATGATTTTTGAGGACTTAGTTTGTTCCCTAATTTCTCCGTTTTTCAAGCCTAATTTCAGGCTGTTGTGGAGAATCTGATTGGGTATGTTGTTTTGATTGAGACTTGAGGTTTTTAGTTGTTTTTGTTGGGTCTCACTTTGTAGTTCAGGCTGTTTTGTTTTGTTTTTTGTCCTGCTAGGGATCAGTCTCAGGGCCTCATACATATTAGGTAGACACAACTCAGCATACCCCTAGCCCGTGAATCTGTTTGTGTGTATTATTTTGGATTCTTCTCATTTTAATGGTTTTTGTGTTATTTTGTGGTACCAGGGATCAAACTCAGGCCCTTGTGCTTCAAAGGTAAGCACAATACCACTAGAGCTAAATCCCTGGCCTAATATTCTTACTCATTTTATATTTTTTTACGGTACCGTGAATTGAACTCGGGCCCTTGTTCTTCCAAGGTAGGCACAGTACCTACTTGAGCTATTTTAAATATTTTAAATGTTTTTCTACAGTTGCAAATACTTAGCCGAGGTTTCTTCTGTGGTTCAAAAGGTCTTTTGCCCAAATAGTTCTCTCTCCTGACGGGGCCACTTGATTTATGTCTGGCCAACTGGAGAAGGTGTATCAAAAGGACACTTTTGTAGGCAGGGAGGCTGGGGCCCATTACAGTTGCTGTAGTAGGAAAGTCTTTACTGAGAGAACCTAATTTTTTTCCTCTTCTTTCTTTGCTTTTTACACACCCTCCCCACTCTATACATTTTGCTTGGTACTTGTGATAACCTAAAATTTTCATGTATTACTTTCTTCCATCCTAATATCTTCATAATGTTCTCTTGGAAAAATTACTTTTCTTAAGGAACTTTCTAAGGAAGGAGGTCATGACTGTTCTATAGGTAGCTGTTAAATTTGCAGTATTTGTATATGTGTATGTGCGATTTTGTTAGGAAGAACAAGTCTCAGGCATGTTGTTCTTTTTTCCTTATCTGTATAAATTCAGACATCTGCTTTCTCACCTCAACTCTTTTTTAGGTACTGGGACTTAAATCCAGTTTGGCCTGAGCTTTTTAAAAAAACTGGAGACAGTGTCTTTCCCAGCTGGGTTAGAACTGTTGTCCTTTTCTGCTTCAGCCTTGCAGAGTGCTGGAATTATAAGCATGTTCCACCGTGCCCATACTTTATCAGGGCCATAATTCTTCCTTGTGATTAGTATGTACCTAACTGTATTTTAAATGAGTTCCATATCATTTTGGTGAAATGTTAGGAACAGTGTTACCATTCATGTTGTCCTTAAAGTTGATACTTTTGAGAATAATTTGCTGCCTCGAAATGGGCAAATTTACAATTTTTTAAGGAGATATTTTAGTAACCATTGGAATATTCCCTTTTATAACAAATATTGTATTAATATGTTGCAAAGAACCAAGGACAGTCACTGTTCTCATGAATTATGTGTTTGGTGATGCATACAGTTAGTTACAGTACTTTGTGATTAGAGAAACAGAATAATTGGAGGATGTCAGATTCTAAGCTGAACTGAGTTAAAATCAACCAGCCAGCAAGAAAAATGAGATACCCCTAAGTCTAAAAGGGTTATATTAGCCCAGTAAAAGGCTGGTATTATCCAGTGTAATGTGAACATTATGGGGAACTTCCATGAATTATTTCTAATTCCATTATTTCTCATAGCAAAAATCCATTCAGTACATAACAATTTTGCACATCACAAGTTGCAGAACAAAATATTGACAAGTACTGAGATAGGTTTATGATGACAGAGTTCACCAGCTTGTAAGATTATGTTGGGCTGGGGATTTAGCTCAGCAATTCTGGCATCTGGTTGGCAAGCGCAAGGTCCTGAGTTTGATTCCTGGTACCACATACCACAGTGCCTGGTGTGGTGGCTCACGCCTAGAATCCCAGCACTTAGGAGGCAGAGGCAAGAGGATTGCTGAGAGTTGGAGGCTAGCCTGGGGTACATAGTGAGTTCAAGGCCAACTTGAACTACAAAATGAGACCCCATCTCAAAAAAAAAAAAAAAAAAAAGATAAGATTGTGAATAGAAATATACCTCTGCAGTTTTTGCTTCTTTAGAGTTTTCATGCAGGTCTGCTACCTGTCTGAAATATGCAGTAATCTAAAACTGAATGAAACTAATGTGATATTTTTATCATTTTAATTGTCTACCTGAGTGATGCCTATGTGTTACATACACTGTATTGATCTAACAGTACAGAGATCTTAAGTTTATCTTAAGATAAACTCTTAAGTATAATGACTTCTTTTTCTCAAAACAGAGAGAGTTAATAAAATCGGTGAGATCCATGTGAAAACATTAGAAGAGATTCTTCTTGAAAGAGCCAGTCAGAAACGTGGAGAATTGCAAACTAAACTCATGACAGAAGGACCTTCAAAAGCTGATGATTCTGTATCAGGAACCAAAAGCTCCTCCACTGTGCGAATCAAAACCTTCTCTGAGGTCCTGGCTGAAAAAAAACATCGGCAGCAGGAGACAGAGAGACAAAAAAGCAAAAAGGATGCAGCTTGCATGAAGCTAAAGACTGATAGTGAAATTAAAAAAACAGTGATTTTGCCACCCATCACTGTCGGCAAAGGACATTCAGAGGAGCCTGTAGCCAGAACAAAATCCATGCAGGAGGTGCACATCAAGACCCTGGAGGAGATTAAGCTGGAGAAGGCACTGAGGGGACAGCAGAGCTCTGAGAGCAGCACAGACTCCCAGACCCACGCCGAGGCCAGCCTGGGGACTAGGCGGCTTCTCCGAATCACCAAAAGGACAGGTCTGTAGACTTACTTCTCCCAGTAATAGGCCAAATAGTAGCGTGCCTGTTGTCTTCATAGTCCTTTGAGAACTTTCCCTAGATTTTGAAAATTACTGGGTTTAATGAAGCTGTTTGTCTGTATCAACATTATATAAATATTTGATTTTTAATGTAGCCTTTTTAGGGGGATCCAGGAATTGAACTCCGTACCTTGTGCTTGGGAGGCAGGAATGGTGCCACTGAGCTAAATCTCCAGCCCTTAATGTAGACTTTTTGAGACTTTATCTATAGTTTTCTATGCTATAATGGTATCATTACTGTCAATAAGAGAAATACTGTTTAGCTTTATCATGAAGTTGCCACCTAAAATAACTAATGATATCTTTGAATATAGGTATGAAAGAAGAGAAAAAGCTTCAGGAAGAAAATGAAGTGGTCTCTCAAAACAGTGCCACTAGGACAGAGGCCAGTGAGGTGAGTTGTTTTAAAATCATTGTGTAGCTGGGCACAGTGGCACACACTTGTAATCCCAGCACTCAGGAGGCTGAGGCAGGAGGATTGCTTTGAGGCCAAGCTAGGCTACATAATGAGTTCAAGGCCAAAGTGAGCTACAAAGCAAGAACTTGTTTCAAAAGGAAAAAGAAAAGAACAAACGTTGTGTAGCTTTGTCCATGGCAAACAGAACTTAGAAGAATGGTAAAATGTACCTTTTTCTTTTAGCTGATAGTAAATGTCAAATATATCACTGATATGTTAGGTTATCTGTCTCTGTGAAAGTTGAGTTTCCTATAGTTCCTCTCTGTCAGTGTCTGCCTTTTCCTGTATAAAGCTTTTTTTAAAAAATTGACCATAATGTTTTTCAAACTGAGGTCTTTGCCCCTCCTTTTAAATTATTAATTAATTAATAAGATCTAGTGAACTTTTAGAAACAGTGTCTGGTTATGTAGTTCAGGCTAGCCTTGAACTTACTATGTAGCCCACACTAGTCTTAAACTCATTGGAAGTCTTTCTGCCTCAGCCTCCTGAGTGCTGAGATTGCCGGCATGTACTGCCATGCTCGATAGCATTTGACTTGTGGTTGTGCTTGTCTAACCTGATAATTCTGAGCTTTTTATTTTCAGGCCATCATTTTTGTCATTGTGATATCAAGGAGCTTTTCTCTCCAGGCTTTGGATCATGTAACCCTCTGCTTAACCTCAGTGTTGGTCTGGTGATTCATACATCATCATAGGTTTCTAAAAGTATTAATTTTAATTTTGTCATTTTGTATTTGCCACAAGGCATCAGATGAGACTATAGGAGTTGATACCACAGCTGGAGTCAAGAGATGTGAGACCATAAGAGAGAATCATATGCAGAAACAGCAGGAGAGGGGAGCATCCCAGAAGGAAAAATTGGTCTTGACACCCCTTCAGGGAGATGCATCCTCTTGCAATTCCCCTGCGGTGGAGAAACCTGCACTCACTGCTGTGGCAAGTGTCACACGACATCTTACCAAGCGGCTTCCAACAAAGTCATGTCAAAAGATAGAGGTGGAAACCTCAGGGACTGGGGACTCAGTATTGAATGTGAAATGTGCAGCACAGTCTTTGGAAAAAAGGGGTAAAGGTGAGTGTTTTTCATAGTATGTCTTGCTTTGGGATAGTAACATTATAACACCACATTTCACTAACTCCTTAGCAGCAGTTGGGTTGAATTTCATTTATCTTGTGTACTGATCACACCAGTGGGTAGTAATACTTGATGTTATACAGAAATAAAACTAGATGAAATAGCTCAATTTAAAATTGCTGTTTAAATGGCTTTATGAGAAATTTGAGATGGTCTGTTTTCCCTTATTTTGAAGAAGAAAAATACTAGAGAATAAAAAATAGCAAGTTCAAGAACCACTAGAACAGATTGAGTGTGTGTTACCTACATTGTAATGACCTGTGGTAGATTATTTTCAGTTTGGGATTTTAATTATTTACTTGATATTTATAGTATAGCAGAAATTTTGATATTTTATTGAGTTTTATTCTTCGTGTAAAAGATACTCTTCTAGCTGTTTATCAGATATTTTCTGTTCCTTGTAGCTAAACCCAAAGTAAATGTGAAGCCATCTGTGATTAAAGTTGTTTCATCTCCCAAACTGGCCCAAAAACGCAAGGCCATGGAGATGCATCCTGCTATTGTTGCGGCTGTGAAGCCACTCAACTCCAGCAGCACCCTGCAGGAAACCCCAGCCAAGAAAGCAGCTGTGGTAAGAAGCACATCCACTCTACAGTGCTTTGTTCTATGTGGTAGAGAAGACTGACTCTCCATGGGGCCTCTATCTGTGTGCAGCACTTCCTGCATTTCCTGCGCATTCTGATTGTTTAGATTGTCACTGTATTTTACATTTATAGTTAGACATTTGTGAAGTGTTAGAACAAGATTTAAAAGAGAACCTAAGATATTTTGCTTACTTATGCACTCAGCCTTTGGATGATTGATTTTTGGGCTCTTGGATTTGAAGAATGATAACTGCTAGGCTTGGTGGGCCACACCTATAATCTCAGCACTGGGAAGGCTGAGGCAGAAAGATTGCCCAGTGTTAAAGGCCTGGACTGCACAGCAAGACTAGTGGACTGGGGATGTAACTCAGCAGTGCAGTGTTTACCTGGCGTATATGCGAGGCCAGGGTTCCAGTCCCAGTATTCTGAAGAGGAAGGGGGAGAAAAAGACAGCAAAAGAAAATTGATGCACTGAGATATCAACACCTGATTCTTACTGAGTTACCTTGCTCTTCCTTTGGTAGGCTGTTATCCCCCTGCCTTCTGAGGATGATTCAGTCATTGTACCTGAGTCAGAAACACCTAGAGACAGGTAATGCATTGTAATTTTTCTTAAGCTGTAGGCCACTATATTGTTTATGCTTTCTAGAGAAAAACTCTTAAAAGTTTAGCTATATTTAAATAAATGTGCTGACCTTCAAGTTAATTGTTAAGAAAACATGGAATTCAGCATTATTCTCTTTTGGCATCCTTGTTTATATTCTGCCTACATATTTAAAAGCTGCTTTTAATACCTGGCTATATTAAACCTTAAATTGGAATCATGCTTGATCTCAGATGAGTAAAACAGTTTTATCTTATGTATGTGCTCTGAAACAACTTGGGTTAGCTCCATATGTCTGAGGTAAGGTGGTTCAGCTAACCATGGAGAATAGGCACTCTCAGTTCTGATAATCTTTTTACTTCTTACTTAACAGTTTTGTGCTGCCTCTAGCCCAGTCCTCTTCAGATCCCACACCCCCAGAAGTATCAGGCCCTTCCTCATCCCAGACGGCCACAAAAGCTCGCCGGCTCAGCTCTGCCTCGACAGGAAAGCCCCCCCTCTCTGTGGAGGATGACTTTGAGAAGCTAATATGGGAGATTTCAGGAGGCAAATTAGAAGCTGAGATTGACTTGGATCCTGGGAAAGATGAAGATGACCTTCTGCTTGAACTCTCAGAAATGATTGATAGCTGAAGACAGTAGTGAGAACCCTTAAAAAAAAAACTCACCAAAAAAAGACTTTTCATCTATTCTAACATGCACCTGAGATGATTATTTCTTTATTCTTGAATTTCCCCAAATCAGAAGTATACCTCTGAATTGCTATATGTGTCCTAGATTCCTTGGGGTTAGATTTTTCAAGACCCTTGCTAACCATTTTGTCCATTTAATGCCACTGTTAAGCATCTTTGAGAAAAGTTCTGTAATACCCTTCTCTCCACAAAAAAAAAAAAAAAAAGAGAGAGACTGAGAAGGAGCTCTGAGTTCAAAGGGTGTAAGAGAACTTAGTGATCCCTTGAGGTGTTCGTCATGTTTATCTGTTTTCCCCTTCGTTGTACCCTTTCTTTTATGTATTGTCTTAATGGACTTAATATTATCTGTGTTTGAAATGGATGAAGACAGCTGCTACCATTGTGGACCAAATTCCATGCTACCGCTAAACAAAAACCCCACCAGTCTGCGTTAAATTATATGTCTTTTTAATGGTATTTGGAGATTTCAACTAAGCTTTAAAGAGAGCTGAGTAGCTCAAGAAAACTGAAATATGGACATAATTCTTTGGATATGATTTTGATGCTTCAGCTGCTCTGTAAGCCTCTGAAGAGCAATAGCTAATTTATTATTACTGTAATTTTTTAAAAGGCTTTAAAGTGCCTCAGGGGTCCCCTGATCCTAATTTTCTACTTCCGGGATTCCCTGGATTAGAGGAATTATTTTTTAGTATGAAAGTTGTCCCTTCTTTTCTTCAGTACATGCCTTCCTACTGGCGTGGAATTATCACAGGGACATAAAGTGGTCGATTTTTAAATTTCTAACTCCTAGCAAGCTCCTCTTGCCCAGTATGTATTTGGTGCCCTATAACCACCTGAATGGGAAAGAAAAAAGAACTCATTAAAGCTGCAATTATCTAAGGACCATAGCAGTACGCTGAACTGTACTGTAGCTGGGATTTTGAGATGCTCTGGGGGTGTATTGTATACCTTCCAGTTTTCTTCAGTTCTGAATTTTTCTTTTCTTGCTGTTGATCTCCTTCATATCACCTCAAGGTTTAGACTTGTGAAGGAACAAGTATGACGGGGATAATAGTTTTGAAAGGAGATGTACATAATCAGGAGGAGGAAAGAAGGACTTGTCCGTTTTGATACTTTGCTGTAGGTGGCCAGATTTGTTTCTCATAGGGAAATTGAACCACCTGTCATGTTGGCTCCTAAGGAACTGCTGTTGTAAGTGGCTCATCAAGAGTTGAACTTCATGTAGCCTTGTTGGGAATATGGAAAAGGAAGAAAGCCACGGGACTGCCCATTCAGACTTGGGAAGATCTGGATGATTCTTCACACGCAAAACTGACTTGAAATTTATGTACAGGCACCTCTACCTATCCATCCCCAGCTGACTGAATGTTGTACTATAGCCCTTCTCCAAAGCAGGGGTGGAATGTTCTGGTTTCACCACAGATTTTATGAACTCATTTCATTTTTGGAATCAACTTAGGGATTCCAGGTACCTTTTGTATATATAACGGTTACTCTTTTGCTTTTTTAAAAATAATTTGTTTCATATTTAAAACCCTTGTATTAGTCAGTAATTCATGTTTAGCATTATTTGAGTCATTTGTCATTACAGAAAGAAGTACTTATTTGTGTTTCAAATAAAACTGGTGTAGGAAAGTCTTGACATAGTGAGTTAAGTAGTATTATATTCAGCCCAGATCCACCTGGCTGAGTGGTCCCAGCTGTCACTGGCCTGTCATGTAATTCCCAGTTTCCTTTGGGTTTACAAACCTTTCACCAAGGACAAATTCATACTTAGCCATAACTGTGATCATTTATAGCTGTGTAACAATATAAAAAACACTCGTGATACGTAGGGACTTTTTCTCACACTGACACTTAGTCCTCCTCATTGTAACTGAAGTGATGCCATCTTTTAAAAGGAGGGAGAGTTTAAAATGATCTTACATTCGGTGATTTAGAATTTTTAAGGGCAGGAAAGTGAAAACGTTGAATTCAGGAGAATTTAGGTACTTTCAGTATGTGTAGCTGTTTTTGTGATGAGAGTACAGACAAAGTGACCAAAGTGCACGAAGTCCTGAGCTCGGTCCCCAGCATGAGTTGGGGGAGGAGGGTCTCAAAAGGTCCGGTCAACTTTTCACAAAAGGCGGAACCACATCCTTGTGATGGTAGGTTTCAACTTTATAAGAAGTGGGCCCAAGTGTTGCACTTCGACCATATCCAGAAATACCAGGACTTTCACAGTCCACACATTTTCTCTCAAGATAAATGACCTAGAGTTGTGACCTTAACCCTAAAGCCCAGGACATCGTCTCCTATATGCCATGTGGACAGAGTTTGGAGCCAGCACGGACAGGACTGAATAATTACAGTTACAGCCACGCTTGATGTATCCTAATAAGGGATTTATACTGATCCTTTTCTAAAATCGTGCCTTTGCGGCATGGTGGTACATGCCTATAGTCCCAGTATATAACAGGCAAGACAGGAAGATCACAGGGGCCGGGGATTTAGCTCAGTGGTTCCGGCACCTGTCTTGCAAGCACAAGGACCTGGGTTCGATCTTCAGCACTCGGGAGGCAGAGGCAGGAGGATTGCTGTGATGTGAGTTGGAGGCTGAGCTCAGGGCCAGCCTGACCTACAAAGTGAGACCCTGTCTTAAAAAAAAAAAAAGACAGGAAGATCACAAGCTCAAACCCAGCTTGGACAACTTGATAAAGACCCTGTTTCAGAATTTTAAGGGGTGGCCATGTAGCTAAGGGTGAAGGCTCTGGATTCAGTCCCCAGTAGGGGAAGGGAGAGTTGCCTTAATTTTGCCAGAAAAAAATTGCATACATTTAAAAAATACTTGATAGCTTTGAATTTTAGCAATAAAAAATGCATTATTTTGGTTGTAACTGCTTAGCAGGTAACGTTTTATCTAGATAGGGTCTCACTATGTAGTGAAGGCTGACCTTAAATTCACTGTGTAGCCCAAGCTGGCCTGGAACTCAGCAGTCCTGCTGCCTCAGCCTCCTCTTGAGTGCTGAGGTTATAGCATATACCATCACGCCTGGCAGCAGCACTATTTCAAACTAACATTTGCTAAGTACTTTTAACTCATATACCCATTTTGACATTAAATCCTATTCTACTTTGAAAGAACAGCTGGATGTGGTGGTGCATACCTATAATCCTAGCATTCAGGTTGAGGCAGCATCACCAGGAGGTGGAGGCCAGTTTGAGCTACATAATAGGTTCCAGGGCAGCCTGGACTACATAGCAAGGCCCTGTTTCAGGAAAAAAAAAATTTTTTTCATTGTTTAATTCTCCCATAGGAGCTTCAAGAATATTGTGTTCACTATAAGTACCATTGGGTTTGATTATTTGAGCTTCTAAAAGAGTTCTTTAAAAAAGTAAAATTTGATTTTTAGACAGCTGGGCACAGTGGCACAGGCCTATTGTCCTAACTACTCAGAAAGCTGAAGCAGGATGATTTCAAGTTCAAGGCCAGATTAGGCAATTTAGCAACTCCTTTATCAAAAAGTGGTAGAGATTTGGCTTAGTGCTCGCTAGCATACATGATACTTTTTGAGTTCAATCCTTAACATCATAAAAAATAAAAAACTTTGATCTTAGGAAGCTGTTCAAGGACCAGGGATTTAGCTCAGTGGTGTTACTGCCTTCCTTGCAAGCAAAAGGTCACAAGTTTGATCCCTGGTACAATAAGTTTTATCTTTATTATAATTAATAAGTATGAATAATGCTTAATTTTTGTAATATAGAATAAATCTACAGTAATTTTTTTTAAGGTTTTTTGAGACAGGGTCTCACTTTGTGGTTCAGGCTGGCCCTGAGCTCAGCCTCAAACTCACATCACAGCAATCCTCCTGCCTCTGCCTCCCAAGTGCTGGGATGACAGGTGTGAGCCACCACGCCCGGCACTGTGGTATGTGGTACTGGTTGCTGCTGGGCGTGAGTCTCCACATCCAGTATGGTATGTGGTTACTGGGGATTGAACCCGGGCCCTTGCCCTTGCAAGACAGGCACCGGAACCACTGAGCTAACTCCCCGGCCCAATCTACAGTAATTTTATATTTTAAAAATATTTAGGATTCAGAAGATATTTTGAGAAGGTCTATGTAGATTTAGCTACCTTTAACAGCTAACCGTAACATTAACAAATTCAATAAAATAATACAGAAAAAAATATTTAACAGCTAAGATGTTGACGAGTATATGGCAATAAGCAAAGAAAAGTGAATTAAAACTTGGTCTTGACGTGTCTGATTTTTTTTTAAGACCTAGATTTGTCCTCAACCGTGAAGCAGCTGCCTATAGAGCTGTGATTGTGAGAAAGATGAGAAATCTACAGAAGAAACAGTTTGGGTTTTTTTTATTTAAAGACTGTTGAATTATGTGAGACAGGGAATTAGGTGGATTAAAAACATGCAAAAGAACAAGGACAAAATTTCAAGAAGAAAGAGAAGCAAAATGGAAGGAATCCTTACCTGAAATCCCTTGCTTTGGGAAGGATGGTGGAGGAAGATTACAAAAGCTACCAGGTTCCAAGTGTTGACAGTACTGTGATCCTAGCCCTGTCGGAGGCTGAGATAGAGGGTGACAAGTCTGAGACTACACTGGGCAATTTAGCAAGACCGTCACAACACAAAAAGGCTGGCCGTACGGCCCAGTGTAAAGGTACTGAGTTCAGTCACAGTACCTTAAAATATTCTTTTCATTTATTGCCACAAAGTATTTTGGTCTGTCACTCCTTGGGGCATGATTAGAGCATGTGAAACTCAGCTATTACTAAGCACTATGGGCCATTAGCGATAGATGTGTATAAGCAAAATGCCTGCTCTTGAAGTGCTTAGGAAACAACTTTAGAGGTAACAAGAATAAAGTAAGTCTAAGTAAGTATTAAGTGGACAGTGCTTTACACACAATGAGTTTGTGACTGGGTACAGGCAGAGTTTGAGTAGCTCAAAAGGAGATGATTTAAGCAGTAACTTTTTTTTTTTTTTTTTTTGAGACAAGGTCTTGCTTTGTAGTTCAGGCTGGCCCTGAGCTCAGCCTCCAGCTCACATCACAGCAATCCTCCTGCCTCTGCCTCCCGAGTGCTGGGATTACAGGCTTGAGCCACTATGCCCGGCACTGTGGTATGTGGTACTGATTACTGCTGGGTGTGAGTCTCCACGCCCAGTATAGTATGTGGTTACCAGGGATCGAACCCGGGTCCTTGTGCTTGCAAGACAGGTGCCAGAACCACTGAGCTAAATCCCTAGCTCTTAAGCAGTAACTATGGAGCACGTAAGGTTTGCTTTTAACATAACCTTTAACCAGCCCTCAGTCATCTACTGAGGCCCTGCCTTGTTTCATTCTTGCTCTAGAGGCCACTGACACTTGGCTGTGGTATAAACTGATTTTTTAAAAAAGATTATTTAAAATACAAACATGACCTGGACTTAGTGACAAATGCTTGTGATCCCAGTGTTTTATGGCTTGTATGTAGATGTCTCCCCAAAGCCTCATGGGGTCGTAAGTGAAGAGTTTTTGATAGTGGCTGGGTTAGGCTGTGTAATACAAGGATTAACAGTATAATGCCTGGGTAGGCTGGATAGAATATAAGGTAACAGAAAGAAGCTGTTCTGCTGTCTGCTGCTTTCATTACCTGCTGCTCAATGCCTTCTGCCTGGTCTACCACACCACGAACTGTTTCTCCTTTGCCACACCACTTTTCCATATACCCTGCCGTAAAGCCAGGCCACTATGGACTGAAACTTCTACAAACTGTGAGCTCCCTTAGCTTGTGCATGTTGATTATTTTGTCCCAGCAGTGAGTAAAGTGATTAAGACACCTAGCTACTCAGGAAACTGAGGTAGCAGGATTGCAAGTTTGAAGCTAATCTGGGCAATTTAGCAAAATCCTATCTCAAAAAGGATAAGGAATGTAGCTCAGTGGTAGAGTGCTTGCTTAGCATGTGTAAGGTCTTGGATTTGACCCCCAATTCAGAAAAAAAAAAAAATTGAGACAATCTGCTTCATTAGAATCTTATAGTGCCTGGGCCAGGGATTTAGCTCAGTGGTTCTGGTGCCTGTTTTACAAGCTCAATGGCCCAGGTTCAATCCCTGATAATCACATACAACAATACTGGGCATGGTGACTCATGCCCAGCAGCAATCAGTACCACATACCACAGTGCAGGGTGTAGTGGCTCACACCTGTAATCCCAGCACCTAGAAGGCAGAGGCAGGAGGATTGTTGAGTTTGAGGCTGGGTTCAGGACCAGCTTGAGCTACAAAGTGAGACCTTATCTCAAAAAACTAAAAAAAAAGGTCTGGGGATTTGGCTCAGTGGTTCCGGAGCCTGTCTTGCAAGCACAAGGACCCGGGTTCGATCCCTAGTAACCACATACGGTACTGGGCGTGGAGACTCACTCCCAACAGCAACAAGTACCACATATCACAGTGCCGGGCGTGGTGGCTCACGCCTGTAATCCCAGCACTTGGGAGGCAGAGGCAGAAGGATTGCTGTGATATAAGTTTGAGGCTGAGCTCAGGGCCAGCCTGAACCACAAAGTGAGACCCTGTCTCAAAAAAACTAAAAAAAAAAAAAAAACCCCAAAAACAAAGTCTTCCAGTGCCTTCCGTTTCCTTCCAGTACCTTGCATTCCCTGGTGCAGTGTGCAAGGCATTTTCCTATCAGCCTCCTCTCCTGCCTCGCACAGTGCTCTACTGCCAGCGGAAATACAAGCTCCCCGGCAGTCCTCTCCTTTCCTAGTCCTTGGTCTTTGTTAATGCTGTCTGTTCTCCTAAAAGCCTTTTCGTCCCTTTGGCTAACTTCTACACACCCTGTAACCACAAGGCTCTCCCCACACTTCCTTTCTCCAAAATGGAGTTTGCCAAATGTTCGCCAGTTGCAGACTCTACTACTTCACAGGCAGCCACCTTCTTTCTGCCTGTCCTCGTGTGGGCTTTCTTCTGTATCCTCAGAGAGAGAGGTTTCTGGTGTGTCTTCTAGAAGATACTGGGCAGATTGGGTTAGGGTCCACCCATGCAGTATTGTGTGACCTAAAAGGCCCGGGTTCGATCCCCAGTAACCACATATAACAATGCCGGATGTGGAGACTCATGCCCACCAGCAATCAGAATCACATACAACAATGCTAGGTGTTGAGACTCATGCCCATCAGCAATCAGAGCCACATACCACAGTGCCGGGTGCAGTGTGTTGTAATCCCAGCGCTTGGGAGGCAGTCAGGTGCCTTCTGCCTGTCCTGCCACACCATGAACTGTTTTCTCCTTTGCCACACCACTCTTCCAGAGGCGGAGGCAGGAGGACTGCTGTGAGTTCAAGACCGAGCTTGGAGCCAGCCTGAACTACCAAGTGAGACCTTGTCTCAAAAAAAAAAAAAAAAATTTACACTAGCATGGCATTTTTGTGAGTGTAATTGAGAGAATGATACTTCAGTGTAGTTGTTTGGATTTCTCTTACAATGAGTGAAGTCAATTATCTTTTTCATGTTTAAAAGCCATTTGTATTTCCTTTGTTTTGGAGACAGGGTCTTGCTATATAGTTCAGGTTGGCCTGGAACTTGCTATGTAGCCATGGCTGGCCTTAAGACTCACAGTGACTCTTCTGCCTCAGCCTCCTTGGTGCTGGGATTACATGCCACAATCCCTGGCTGTTTCCTTTGTTACCAACATATTTTTCATCCACTGGCAATTTTAATATTTCTGGTATCAGATTAAAAATGGCTACCTTTTTTTTTTTTTTTTGAGTCAGGGTCTCTATGTGCTAGGATTATAGGAGTGAGTGCCCACCTAGCCCAGTTTGCAAATCCTTTAATGCAACTCCCTCAAAGAAGTGGGGTCTAGCCAGATAGGGTGGTGCAGGCGTGTAGTTGAGGATCACAAGCTCAAGCCCTCTCCTGAATCACGTTCAATTTCTGTCATCACTTCTGTGTCCACAGTAATATCTGAGACCACATCTACTGGCCTTGCGTCGTGGGGTCCTGCTTGTAACACTAAAGTCTACTTAACTTTATTTATTTATTTATTTATTTATTTATTTATTTATTTATTTTTTAGGTTTTTTGAGACAGGGTCTCGCTTTGTGGTTCAGGCTGGCCCTGAGCTCAGCCTCCAATTCACATCACAGTAATCCTCCTGCCTCTGCCTTCTGAGTGCTGGGATTACAGGCGTGAGCCACCACACCCGGCACTGTGGTGTGTGGTACTGGTTGCTGCTAGACTTCACAGCGAGGGCTGGAACCACAAAGAGACCAAGCTGGACCCAGCTGAGGCCAGTCTTGCAAAGCTACAAGCCAAGGCCTTAAGACTTGTTTTCTGGATCAGAAGAATAGCTCAGGGCTAGGGGTGTAGCTAGGTGGCACTGCCCCCGCCTGGCAAGTGCAAGGTCCTGAGCTCTATCCCCTGTACCAAAAAACAAAACCAAAGGAGTTTTGGGCCGAAGATTTAATGCAGTGTTTTGCGATACCGTTATACAGTAGCTCATTTCTAAAAAGCGACTTGCAAACTAAACATTACAGAGTTCTGGATAGTTCACCTCTCCTTCTGGAGTTGATTCCATTTTCTTCTCACCTAGAACAAAGAATTGAAAGAAAAGTGCAAAACCCAGTGGCAAAGTTTATCCAGGAAAGCAAAAATAAAGAGTGGAAGACAAACTGGCTCTGCAGAGCGAGCTTGGGCCGAGTAAACAGAAAAAAAGAGCAAAGATAAAATTATGTGCTGCATCTGGGACATATAGCGTAAAACGTCATACAAAGTTAAAATAGCAAAGCCTTCCTATGCCTCGATCTGTCCTTTTATATTGTGTAAATCTCGAGGAAACCCACGAGAACTTATACATCCGGGTCCTGAGAGGTGCTGCTGACATCCTACACCTCAGGCTAACCTCGGGTCCAGTCCAATCTGTTGAAAACCTGCTTTCTCTTTGGGAACTGTTCTGCGCGTGTCTGGGATCTTGTAATTAGCAGGTCACGCCCACTCCCCCCGCCCCCCAGCACTTGCTACTCCCTAAACTATCTCAAAATTTACACAGCTGTAGAAGCTAAAACAGTATCTTTTCAAGGAGACCACTGCGTATTTGTCAAATTGTTTGTCTGTGTATTGCAAACTTTTCTCCCAGACCTTTTCACTTATTCTAGTCAAACACATTGCCCACAGCACTAGGACTGACACTCCGAGCACTTTTTGTTTCTTTTGAGGTAGGGTCTTGCTAAATTACTCAAGCTGATCTCAAATTTGCAATCCCCCTGTCTCAGTCTTTCGGGGAGCTGGGGTGATAGGCGATTGCCACCCAAATAATGGTCATTTTTAGCCAGGCAAATATATGTATTTTATCATTTTTAGGTAGTTATCAGTCTTTTAAAAACCAGCTAGATGTTGGGGATGATAGTGTTACAGGAAGCTGTACTCAGGACAAGTCTATTCTATCAAGGAGTAACAGAACAAAAAACATGTCAAAAAGGCACAGTGGTTGGCACACAAGAAGCACATCTTGACTAAAACGAAGTCTGTGGAATTTAAAAGCCAGGTCCCTCCCTACGCCCCTCCCTCTGATTTGTGATTGACAGGAATGATTGACAGAGTGCTGTATTATCGCAAGGGTTCCCAGTACGCATGCTCATCTCAAAATTTATTCTGATCTTACTAAACTATGACGTGTAGTGTATATTTATGACGCCATAATGAGGTGGGGATAGGGTAAAGCTGGCTAAAGGTCAAGCTAGGAGATACAATGCACATGTACTCTCTCCCAGAGCTCAGTGAGATCTTCTGAGTTTTTATTTTTTGCCTCTCTTAGTATAAAGAAAGATAAAATGACCTGGAGTGCCATTTCAATGTAAATGGATGAAAATAAGTGACTTTCTCAGGCACCTGCCTGAAATCCCAGTGGGGGAGGCTAAGGCAGGAGGATTGCCCAGTATTAGGTTAAGGACTAGCTGGGGCTACAGAGTGAGTTCAAAGCCAGCCTGAAGTACACAGCAAGACCATTTAAAAAACAAAACAAAAAAGAACAAAACAAAACCAATCCCCAGCTAGAACATAAAACTGAGGAAAAGACAAATTTTTTAAAAGTGGAGATGAGGGGCCGGGGATTTAGCTCAGTGGTTCCGGTGCCTGTCTTGCAAGCTCAAGGGCCCAGGTTTGATCCCTGATAACCACATACAATACTGGGTGTGGAGACTCACGCCCACCAGCAATTAGTACCACATACCACAGTGCAGGGTGTAGTGGCTCACGCCTGTAATCCCAGCACTTGGGAGGCAGAGGCAGGAGGATTGCTGTGATGTGAGTTGGAGGCTGAGCTCAGGGCCAGTCTGAACTACAAAATGAGACCTTGTCTCAAATAAATAAATAAATAATAAAATAAAAGGAGATGAAATCTAGGCCTAAATCTGGCTCTTTCTTTCTTTCTTTCTTCTTCCTCTTTCTCTCTTCCTTCCTTCCTCTTCCTCTTTATTTTCCTTTCCTTCTTCTTCCTCTCTCACTGTGTAGGCCAGACTGGCCTTGAACTCACTATGTAGCCTAGGCTGGCCTACAACTAGTAATGATGCTCCTGCCTCAGCCTCTCGGGTGCTGAGATTACAGTGGTGCACTGCCACACCCAGCAGCTTTTTGTATTTTAAAAATTACTTTCATCTCAGTACTTGTACAAGTTTGGCTCTATGGTGCTCTTGTTAAAAAGACTTTAGTTACTTTTAAGAGGAAGAAGTAAGAGCAGCTAAGAAGCATATGAAGAAATGTTCAACATCATTTGTCATTTGAGAGATGCAGATGAAAACAACACTGAGATTTCATCTCACCCTAAAGAATGGCTGCTATCTCAGAATTAGACAGCAACAAATGTTGGCAAAGCTTCAGAGAAAAAGGAACCCTTCTCCACTGTTGGTGGGAGTGTAGACTCATACAACCTCTGTGGAAATCAGTGAGGAAATTCCTCAAAAAGCTAGGATTGGAGGTCCCATTTGACCCGGCCATAGCTCTGCTAGGTATATACACAAAAGAATTTAAAAGATTCATATCACAGTAACATATGCGCCCATGTTTATAGCAGCTCAGTTTGTGATTACTAAATCTTGGAAACAACCAAAATGTGTATCAACCGGAGACTAAATAAAGAAGATGTGATTTTTTTTTATAGAATTGAGTATTATTCTGCCATTAAAAATGATAAGATTGAGTCATTCATACTCAAATGAACATCCTCATAAGTGAAATAAATAGGTCACAGATGTGTAATAAGATATCATTTCTCTGGTATGAGAAAAGGAAGATGTAAATGAGTTATAGTATATATAGTTGATATTGTGAAATAGAAAATATTTAAAAGGAAAGAGGGTGTAGGGCTAACTAACAAGGGGAAAAAAGAATGTGATAGTAATAAAAAAAGGAAACAGCTTATGTATATAGGGGTCGGGGTTGCAGGGTAGGTGGGGAAAGGAAAAAATAAGAATAAAGTCATGTCATATTCTAGTATAAACTCTCAATGTTGAATGCGATGATGTTGTGTATTCATAATGTACCAATAAGGATTTGAATTTTTAAAAAGGCCTTAATTAAGCAAATTTTTATTCTGCTTTTTTCCATAAGCAGTCGCCCCCTTTTATTTCCTTATAACAAAGTGAATTTTCCAATAACATGAATTTTCAGGCAAACCACACCAGATGGCTTCACCTACTAATTCACATCTACTCATTCATTCCAGTTCCTCTGTATTTGAACAGTAAGGAGTCCTTAGCCACACACACACACACACACACACACACACACACGGAGAGCTCCTGATTTAACAATGATTTGACTTAAAGCTGATGCAGCAGCAACCCCCATTTAGTAAAAACCAAGCTTTAGATCAACTTTGAAATCTACAGAGACACCGCCCACGGCACTACAGTTTGCTGTTGCTCAGCAGTGGTGTGTGGGATGTACTAAATGCATTATCAACTAAAAGTAGGGTTTATTGGGACTGTAATCTAAAGCAGTTCGAAGAGAACCTATGTGTTCTTTCAATCTTCAATCCCATGAGGAACTTTATTTTTAAAAATTATTATTATTTGGTGGTTCTAGGGATTGAACCTAGGGCCTTTCCACTCAGTTGCATCCCCAGTATTTATTATTTTTTATTTTGAGACCGAATCTCCCTGTCAGAAATTGCCGAGGCTGGACTTGAACTTGTAATCTTCCTGTGTCAGTCTCCCAGAGTGCCACAAAGAAACTGGAGAAGCGAGAGGTCTCCCCCTGCCGGCCTTCATAAATAAAACGTTTCTTGGCACCTCCTCCCTCTCCCTACAGGTGGCGCCAAAAGATAGACTCACGTGCCAACTATAGCGGCCTCAATTTGACCTCCCCCGGAGGCTAATGAGCATAGAGAAAAAGCAACTCTGTAGATAGAGAGGCATTTCTCGGGAGCCACCCAAGCCGCCTCTTAATTGCCACACATTTCCGTTTCCGGTTCTTAATTCCGGAAGTTGCCGTTTGAGGTAGCGTGCTAGTGCGTGAGGTCTTTGTTAAGTTCTGCCATGGCGTACCGGGGCCAAGGCCAGAAAGTGCAGAAGGTGATGGTACAACCTATCGTATCCTGTGCAACATGTCAGAACCAGGAGTTTGGGGCCGGGAGGTCGGGAACGAAAGCGAAGACCTGAAGGAGTGGAGTGCGGGCCTACGTCCCATGAGCCTCTGGGGCGACCGGTCTTGGGAGAAAGCGCGGGCAGTGGAAGAGTATGATGGGGGGTGGGCTTGGGCTGACCCTGGGTGAGTAAGTACGGGAATGGCGGGGGAAGTGGAAAGGAAACAGTGGATACTGATTGAGAACGGGAGTTAACAAAGCAACAAGGAGGTTCTAGGTTTAGGAAAATTAGCGTGTGGGAAGGAAGGTTCTTCAAAGCCTGCGTTCCCCCAGTGAATGGCGTTTCTCAGCCTTCCTTGTGTAGGCAACTGACTTCGCCTTCAGGAACCAAAGATGAGATGGGGTTGAGTTGACTCTCGGTTTTCAGCAAGCAGATTCTGCTGTACATTTTTTTTTTTTCCTTAACCTCTGTGGTGCAGAACCTCATCTTCAGATACTTGCAAAATGTACGTAAGTCGTTATTCATTGCTTAGTACTCACTACTTAAGCAAAAGTTTAATGTATTTGATTCTTTTTATCTACGTTACTGATGATAGTGTAGAGATTAAAAATAGATGAAACCCCGGAGATAGGAGGGATAATTCGGGGAAAAGATTATCGGAAGAGGTCTTCTGTAATGAAGTGATGCGTGTCTATGCCAATGCCACTCATGCAGATTCCATTATCATTCCTTTGAAAGGTAAAATACTCCACAGTATTATTGATCGAGACAGCAGTGGCGTTTGGGCAATGGTACTTTTTTTTATTGATTGATTTGTTGGTGCAAGGATTGAACCTAGGCCTTCATGTGTGCTAGGCTAACTCTGCTACTAAGCTTTATGCCCTGCTGTGGTTTTGGTACTTTTGTTGATAGTTATTATAGCGAGGCCCCTTGAAACTATCCTCTTTCTGTACTCTAGGAAGGAAAAAAGCCAATCACCTTAAATGAGGTCATATCCTGCTGTTGAGTATTTGTGGGAAAACTTAATGAAGGAAAGATACTTAAAAAAAAAAAAAACAGATACTTAACTTGGAAGGGAGAGAAGCAGATTTAGAGGAGTTAGTGTCAGCTGCTTTTCTTAGGTAGATTTTTAGCAACCTAAATTTTAGAGTATAACAATACAGTTGAAAAATGAATTACCAGGCTGGGGATCTAGCTCAGTGGTTCTGGCGCCTGTCTTGCAAGCTCAAGGGCCCGGGTTCGATCCCCGGTAAGCACATACCATATTGGGTGTGAAGACTCACACCTAGCAGCAATCAGCACCACATACCACAGTGCTGGGCATGGTGGCTCACGCCTGGAATCCCAGCACTCGGGAGGCAGAGGCAGGAGGATTGCTGTGATGTGAGTTTGAGGCTGAGCTCAGGGCCAGCCTGAACCACAAAGCGAGACCCTGTCTCAAAAAAAACCTAATAAATAAATAAATAAATTGCCTGTAAACCATTATGATTTTCTTAATATTTTGGAGATAGGGTCTTGGTGTGCAATTCAGGGTCACCTTGAACTCATGTAGCCTAGGCTGACCTCGGACTCACCAGTGATCCTTCTGACCCAGCTTCTCAGTTGCTGGGATTACAGGGGTACACCACCATACCCTACAAACCATTGTAATTCTAATCCTCGAAATTCAGAATTCCTTCCCTGAATTGTTAGATGTGAAACATGGAAAACTGAGAACCTAAAAGTTCTCTTTTAGTACCTGTATTTTGCCGTGGCAGATAAGAAAGAATTACTTGGTCAGTAGGTATTACTGCTTTGTGCTACACTGTCACCAGTTTTTACCCTAAGTGTATTGAGACTGGAAGCAGTGAGAAATAAAAGCTGAAGCATGATGACATGCCTGTAATCCCAGTACTGTGGGAAGCTGAGGCAGGAGGATGGAACCTAGCCTAGGCAGCTTAACCAGAGCCTGTCTCAAAATAAAAAGAGACCGAGAGGGAGACAAATACAGTTACATTTCTCAAGGTCATGGGAAAATTAATAGATTGGGCAGTCTCAGGCTTTATTAAAAGGAAGTGTGTTGTGGGCCTGAGATTTAGCTCAGTGATTCTGTCTCCTGCCTCACAAGTGCAAGGGCCCTAGTTCAATCTGTGATAACCACATAGAACAATGCCCATCAGCAGTCAGTACCACATACCATAGTGCCATGTGTGGTGGCTCATTCCTGTAATCTTAGCACTTGGGAAGTAGAGGCAGGAAGATTGCTGTGAGTTCGAGGCTGGGTTTAGGACCAGCCTGAACAACAAAGTGAGACTTTGTTTTTTAAAAAAAGTGTTTTGTAGCAGGTTACCCAGACCTAGATGTGGGCTCATTAGTTAAAATTCTTAGCCTATATTCATTGAAATGTTTAAAGTTTCATTTCTCTTTTGTTTGATTGAAGTGGTTAGGGTGTGTTTATTTTCTTAAAATATATTTTTATTATTATTTCAGAGATCCCGGATTCAGGTGTGGCTGTATGAGCAAGTGAATATGCGGATAGAGGGCTGTATTATTGTGAGTAACACAGAGCGGTTTGTTAATAGATTGTGCATAAATGGTCACCTAGAACAGTATATAGTAAGTTAAAGACATACCCCAAGGAAAACTTTAGGCATAATATTTATTTATTTTAATTTTTTTTTTTTCTGGTACTGGGGATTGATCTCAGAGCTTTGTGTTTGCCAAGATGGCACAGCACCTGTGAGCTGTATCCCTGGCTCAAAAGCATAATAGTTAGTCTTTTTTCTTGTTCTGAATGTTAAGGATTGGATAATGCAAAAAAAAAGGAAATTAAACTTATAAAAATAATTTAACAATGATACTAGTGTTGGAGAGAGGGTTGGAGATTAATGTAGTAACAGTTCTGTGTTAATGATACCTGAATAGAACCAGTGGGGATAGTTAAGATTTTCAGGACAGCAAAATATCATAAGCAGTGGTTTTGTTTGTTTTGATGGTGATGGGTAGCAAATCTAGGGCTTTATACAAGCTGAGCACTTGCCCTACATTCCCAGTCCCAGTAATATCTTAAAGAAAAGTGAAACATCATGGAAAATATGCTAGGACATTTTGGTATTTATGTGTACAGATCTATGATTTTGTTAGTTTCTGTTTCCTTGATTACCCGTTGGCAGAGAGACAATAGTTTGTGGAGAACATGGTAGAGCAGTGGCAGTAGAAGATAATTCATATGCATACATAAAATAGTATATATTGGATATATTATAAAAGATAGAGAGGGTCACTTTCTGGCAAACCCAGTAAGTAGTAAGTTCAAAAAGTTGAAAAAAGGGGCCGGGGATATAGCTCAGTGGTTCTGGCACCTGTCTTGCAAGCACAAGGACCCGGGTTCAATCCCCGGTAACCACATAACAATACTGGGCGTGGAGACTCACCCCAGCGGCAACCAATACCACATACCAGTGCCGGGCGTGGTGGCTCATGCCTGTAATCCTAGCACTTGGGAGGCAGAGGCAGGAGGATTGTTGTGATGTGAGTTGGAGGCTGAGCTCAGGGCCAGCCTGAACCACAAAGCGAGACCCTGTCTCAAAAAAAAAAAAAAGTTGAAAAAGTAATTTGTTTATATTCTGACTTGCTCATTTTTCCTTATTTAAAAAGAAACTTAAGATGTTTCAGCTGAAAGATCACCAAAAGAATGGATACAGAGTCTTTTAGAATGGTCTAGATATGGGGCCGGGGAGTTAGCTCAGTGGTTCCGGTGCCTGTCTTGCAAATGCAAGGGCCTGGGTTCGATTACCCGGTAACCACATACCATACTGGGTGTGGAAACTCACGCCCAGCAGTAATCAGTAGCACATACAGTGCCGGGCGTGGTGGCTCACGCCTGTAATCCCAGCACTTGGGAGGCAGAGGCAGGAGGATTGCTGTGGTGTGAGTTTGAGGCTGAGCTAAGGGCCAGCCTGAACCACAAAGCGAGACCCTGTCCAAAAAACCTAAAAAAAAGAATGGTCTAGATATGATTTTACTTGAAAATAACTAAATTGACTTACTTTTCCTAGGGCTTTGATGAGTACATGAACCTTGTATTAGATGATGCAGAAGAAATTCATTCTAAAACAAAGTCAAGAAAACAACTGGGTAAGAAATACGGTTGGATCTTACAGATTTCCAGAAGTGTTATTTTACTTACATAATGAATGGCAGCACAATTCATGTTTAGTTTGCACTTGTTATTTTTGGAGGGAGAGAAACACTTTAAGTTACTCTCTGCCGCTTACTCTTTACACTCTGCTTCTACCATTTCTGCTTCTTTCTATATAGTTTTCTCCAAGGTTATCATAGATTACTGGTGGGAAATACAATGGTCAGTATTAGTGTTCATTTTACTTAACTCTAAACAGAATTTAGCACTGTTGGATTCTCCTTTAAAACACTTTTCCTTGGCTCTGTGGTATAGTACCAGGCACTTTGGTTCATGAACTTAGTTCTTTCAATGATTCCGGCTCATGCTGAAATGGAAGAGAACCAAATCAAATTTTGCAGTTAGGTTCAATGTTGATTTTATGGGGCAATTTGATACATTTCTCCTCTAATTCACTTTGCAACCAGAATTGTGGAATTAAGTTTGTGAACCAACATGTCACTGTACTCAGGTTTTCATTTCTCATCTTTGTTCTTCTCTTTCAGACTTTTGTATATTCATTTTTTCCGGTTTAATTATTAAATAGTAGAGTGGCTTGAGACTTGGTTCTATACGTACTTGTCACTCGAGATTTTAGTAGGCACTCAACAGCATAGCTTTGGTTCCCACGTATATATTGACTCCCAGATTTATGACTAGCTCAAATTTCTGAGCCTGTTCAGCAGCCCTACATGAATAACTCAAAGGTTCCTCAAAGCCAACATATCAAATCAAATTCGGTTACCACACACACTGTTAACAGCTATTGCATATTCACTGCCACTGAATGAATGACTCCAGTTTGCATTCAGCTTATTAACTGATGTTTCTGCAAATACCTCAGTCCCCTCCAGGTTGTTTTCCAAAATTTAGTCTCCTTAAAATGTCTGCCTATTTGACCTTTTCATCCCTTTGCTTGAAATGCATCATTGACTTTCTTTTGCTCTTATGGTAAAACTTTCATGTATTCTGCGAAGTCCCGTGCAATCTGGCCTTATTCCCCACCCCTATTTTGTACCACACTGACTCATTTTCTGAGCTTGTCTTCTCTTGTCTTCTTTCACTTCTTTGAATCGGCAGTTTTCACACCATCAGTTTGTGTATATGCTACTCTCAGATCCCAGCTGCTTGTGGTGCCTCACCTGTAATCCTAGCTACTTGGTTGATAAGGAAACCATCTCTGGGAGGGGTAAATAATTTACCCATCTCGTATCAGAACCAGATCATCTCTGATTGCCGAGTCTGTTCTCATTGTTTCTGATTAGATACAGCTCCAATTTCATTTAATTGTGCAAATGGACTATTTTATAAGCAGAAGTATTCCTTGTAGTGCGTTATTTTGCATTTTTGTCCTGTGTGAGAGAAAGTAAATTTAAAGCTTTCCCCAAAAAAGTCCTACCTACTTAGGAGACAGAAAGTAGAATTGTGAGTTTAGGCCAGAGCTTATTTTGGTATTGCTTAGGGCAGGAGAAGAGAATTATTTCATTAATGCCTTTCCCATTTGTGTATTATCATGCTTTTCTTTTGTTGTTGTTGCTGTTAGTTGGTCTTGAACAAACCCAGCTTTATAGTGAGCTATATTCCTAGCCATATTTGTTTTTTAATTTGAGATAAAGGCTCACTGAGTCAACAAGCTGCCCAGGCTACCGTGGGATTTTCATACCTCTTGCCTCAGGCCCCAGAATGTTGGGATTATAGGTGTATATCACTACACCAATCATGAGTCATGTCTTTTTATATATCATCTCAATAATTAAGTTGGTGTTTGTTTTGTAGTAGAAACAACATTTGAATCCTTCCACCTCCTGCATACCCCTTACTGGGGATTGAACCCAGTGGCCTACGCATGGTAGGCAGGTGCTGTATTCCTAAATTAATAGCTTCAGCCCTTTATTTTTAATTTTGAGATCAAGTCTTGCTGAATTGCCCAGGTTGCCCTCGAACTTTTGATATTCCTACCTCTGCCTCCCTAGTACCAGGGAGTGTATGCATCACTAACCCTGGCAGACCATTTTTTAAATCTAGTTAACAAGAAGGCTTTACAACTCATGATTCATCAAGAGATACTGAATCATTTCTGCTAAGATACCATTAACTTGATTTTTATTTAGACAGTTTGTCTTTATTTATTAAAGACTCAGTACATAGCTCACTAGTACTTTCATCAAAGGTAGGTTTTAGGTGATTTTCTTTTCATAGACCCTGAAGAGTTTATTGAACCTATACTGAATATGTGGGAAATAGATTTTGAGAAGTAATATAATTATTTCTGCGCAGGCTAACGTATTTACCAATTGTTTAATCCCAGGGTAATATTCATCTTATATAACAGGCTAATAATATCTGTAAAAGTCTGGGAAATGAAAATAGTTTATTTTTGCAATTGATTAGTAACTATCAGTCAACACTAGTGTTTGGAAAACATTTATAGATATTTTTCAGAAAGAAAAGTATTCTCAAATAAGTTTAGGAATTATTGGATGAAACTTAAATAGGTTTGTCTGGTGCAAGATGGTGTCTTTAATATACTGACCACAGTAAGAATAGGTTTATAACTTGTGGCATCTTCCAAACTTGACATACAATTCATTTCCAAAGTTTTATAAAGTCAGCATTAGAAATGGTGTGACAGGCGTAATCAGTTGATTTAATCTATAGAAACTACTTTTCATAAAGTAGCACCTACCTGCCTCAGGTTATTATTGAAAAGGTGCATATGTGCTAATGGAGCTGGAAAGCCTTTCAAGGTATACCACTCAAAAATACTTACATAATGCCCAGGGATTTAACTCAGTGGTTCTGGCGTCTGCCTGGTAAGCGCAAGGTCCCGAGTTTGATCCCCGGTAACCACATACTACAGTGCTGGATGTGGTGGCTCATGCCTGTAATCCCAGCACTCAGGAGGCAAGGTAAGAGGATTACTCCGAGTTCGTGGCTGGCCTGGTCTACATAGTGAGTTCAGGGCCAACTTGAACTACAAAGCGAGACCTTGTCTTTAAAAAAAAAAAAATTACATAACTTCACAAAAGAAAACATTTTGAAAATATTGGTGAATTAGGAACAAATTCTGAGGGGTATACATATGCCTGTGAGTATTGATAACTTTTTTGTTGTTGCAGGTCGGATCATGTTGAAAGGAGATAATATTACTCTTCTACAAAGTGTCTCCAACTAGCAATGATCGATGGATTGAGACAGCAGTGAAGTGAGGTGGTGGCAATGGCAATTATGATAGTGTGAAAAATGCAGCCATATAAGTGATTTACCCTGGGAGTGTTTGTGAAACATTTTTTCATATTGTTTTGATTACCCTTATGTTATTACTGCACCGGCAATAAATGTTGTAGGGGTTTTTTTTTGTTAAGTGACATTGTTTATTTCTCTTCAGTAGTAAAAACTGGTTAGTTAATGGGACCCTTGGTATTGGTGTTTTAAGGTTTCTAAAGTTAGCAGTTGCCCTGGGCTTTTACTTTTCTCAGAGCATGGACTTACATATCCTTGAGGCAGAGAATAGGAACTCTTCCACAGGTAAGCCTCCAATATTGGGTGGCAGAGAAGGGGGGGAAGCCTCACAAAAATAAGGCTGTTACATTAGTATATAACATCTTCATTAATTCTAACTCTTGAAAATGGGATTATAGCTTAGTGGTAGAGCATTCATCTAAAATGCATGAGGCACTAGGTTCAGTCCCAGCATAGCAAGAAAAAAAAAGTCTTAATTCTGAATGCCTGGAACGCTATATAGTGTTTGTAACTAATAAGAAGATTTTAATAGCTACATTATTTGCTTGGCACTCTTACTGAGACCCTATGAGATCTTTGACTGTCACTAAGCTCAGAGTGTGAGTATTTGGGTGTAGAGAGAGTAAAGTGCCTTAAAAGTACATTAAAGATGAGTTATATTAAGACTTAACAGAAAGGAAAACTTGTGAGGCTAGTAGCCTGAGAAAGACCACAAGCAGAATTGGAAAATTGTTAGAATACTAGCATATTAGAGAAACATCTGTTTTTTACACTGCTTATGTATTTTTTTCCCCAATGCCAAGAATCAAACCCAGGGCCTCACTCATGGTAGGCAAGTGCTCTCCCACTGAACTACTTTCACATTTAACCCATATGGTTTGTGTATATTTGTGTGTGTGTGTTTGCTGATGATTTATCCGAAGGAGGGCTGAACTATATCATCAGCCTTAAAAAATGTGTTTTTCCTTTATTTTTTATTTGAAGGAAGGTCTCATTAACTTGATGTGACTGGGCTTGAACTTGGGATGCTCCTGTCTTAACCTCCTTAAGTAGCTGGTATTACTTGTGTTTACTACTCATGCTGCTCAGTCTTTTATTTTTCTTTGACCTACTTCTCTGTACATACTGTTCGGTTTCTTGTATCTAAGGATTTGAATTCCTCCTCTGGTGGTTTGCATATTACCTGATTCTTAGAAAAACATCCCCTCCCCCAGGAGCTCAGGGTTGGAAGAATTCTGCTAAATGGTTTTTGAGCATCTGCTGCTGTCTTGGCACAAAATTGTGTAAAATACCATGAAGAAGTAGATTGATAATCAGATTTAATGCCATGTCTTAAATGCTGTTTAAATTGGATCTTTAAAAATGAATAAAGCCTATCCTATTTTTAAATTTAATTTTTAATTGTTTTAACAATGGTGGGATAGAATCTAGGCCTTTGTATCTTTTTTTTTTTTAGGTTTTTGGAGACAGGGTCTCGCTTTGTGGTTCAGGCTGGCCCTGAGCTCAGCCTCAAACTCACATCACAATCCTACTGCCTCTGCCTCCCGAGTGCTGGGATTACAGGCGTGAGCCACCACGCCCGGCACTGTGGTATGTGGTACTGGTTGCTGCTGGGTGTGGGTCTCCACACACAGTATTGTT
>PVIR01018218.1:0-33718 GCA_004026965.1 Petromus typicus
GGGCTGGGGGAGAAGCATCCAGCTCTCTCCTCTCAACTCTTCCCATCTTCCCCAGAAAATCTGCCTGGGAGGTTCTGAGTAAGACCCATGAGAACTCAGTTACCCTAGCTGGGAAATTCCAGAGGTCAGAGTCATCGGGACGCCACCCTGTGCGGCTCCGCCATTGTCAGACTCCTGGGTGGGGTCAAGTCAGCAGGGTCTGGGCCTGTGATTCCCACTTCCTCCTACTGTCCTCTCACGCCCTCATCCACCTTCATAGTCCTCTGGTTCTTTTTCGGGTTCCCCATTCTCCCTGTGATGTGCCGATCATTGTCCCTGCCCTGGAGGAAGCCACACAGCACTGTCTTATCAGAGAGAGACACGGAGAAGGTGCCAGCTGTGGTCGGCTGCAGGTGCTTGTGCAGGGTGAGGCAGGATTTCTGTGGGCTCCGGGAAGGCTGGCGTGGGTGACTGCAAGCCGGGGTGGGCCAGGCGTCACCGGTGAGGAGGGGGCGGGTGGCCAAGGCACACTGAGGCCCTGTGATCTTACAGAGAAGGGACAGGAAGGATAGGACAGCTTCATCCTCTTTTCATCTTTTTGTACTTCGTGTTTTTAAATTTAGGTACAGTTTATATAGAGTAAAGTGCATAGATGTTTCTGCCCATTATTTTTCAAAAACTCTTTCTACTCTTATACCCCCACTCCTTTTCTGGGCTGTGACTCCAGATGTTAGACTCTCTGGATGGGTTTTGGATCCGATGTAGTCCCTGGTGGAGTAGATCTTGCTTGTTTGATCACAGCAAAACTCATTTCCAAAGCCATCGAGGGAAGCTATAAGTGGCTTATTGGGCAGAAGCAGAAAGTAAGAGGAACCAGAGAAGGGACCTCAGCTTGAGTTAAAGAGCACATTTCTTCTTTTTCAGTACTGTGGCTTGAACCCAGGGTCTATCTCTGCACTGAGCTCCACCCCTGGCCAGTTTTCTATTTTTTATTTTGAGACAGGGTCTCACAAACTCACTGCGCTGCCCAGGCTGCATGGAACTTGGGCACCTCCCACCCTAGCCTGTCAGATGGCTGGAATCACAGGTCTGCACCACGCCAGGCCATAAAGGGTCACATTTCTGATGAAGAGGATCAGACTGGCCTATTCCTAAAAGAACAAAGCCAGCTTTTAAGGACTAGTAAAGGCACAAGGTCTGATGGATCTACCTTTGTTCTGCTTTTCAAGATGGTTCTGGGAGAAATCCTTACCACGGGGGGACAATTCAGTCTGCAGACACTGGCTATTTCTTCCTAGGTGGTTTCATCTAGCAGAGGCTCTGTTGGAACCCAAAGTAACTGTAAGTTTTGGGCAGTGACTAGAGACTTCTAGGCACAGTCGAATGCCCTGTAAATCTCTTATCTTGGTGCCTTCAGTCTTTTTGGTTGTTGTTTCATTTTATTTTTGCTTTTGTTTTTGAAATGTCATCTTGCTGTGCAGCTCAGGCTGTCCTTGAACACACTGTGTGACCCAAGCTGGCCTCGAACCTTCGGCGATCCACCTCCCTCAGCCTCCCCAGCGCTGGGGTTAAGGCATGCAGCCACCACCCCCACCCAGAGCTCTCATTCTTGAAGGAGGACATGCATGTGAGGTAAACTCAAGGCCAAGCAACCTATTTTGCCAATATATAGACAGACACCATGTGATTAACATGCCTGTATACAAAGCTGGATCTGCCCAGAGTCTGAGGTGATCGAATGAAATTCAAGCTTTGTTCCACATTTTAATAGCAGACAAATGAAGCATCAGTCTAGGGGAGGTAGCAAAAACCACTTTGAATTTCCCAACTGCCTCAGAAGAAAGCACAGTTGTGCTTTTCACAAGTAATAGGTTAAAGGCCCAGGTGCTTTCTTTTTCTTTTTTCCTTCATCCCTGGGTGGTCTCTGTGTCAAGACCACTTGATAGCTTCCTACAGGTCCACTGGGACTATATTATTTTATTTTTCCCAGGAGCTTGCTGTTTTCAGCTCAAATTGTTCCACTGATACATTTTCAAGATCATTAAACTTTTCTTCAGTAGCATTAAGTTACTCTTAAATATAATCAGTGAATTTTTAACTTCAGATACTGAATTTTTCCTTTCTTGGAGTTTGACTTGATTTTTTATTTATTTATTTTTTGTGGGGTGGGGTACAGGATCTTGCTTTATAGTTCAGGTTGGTCTTGAATTCAGCCTGGAACTCAGCAATCCTCCTGCCTCTCCCTCCCTCTGCTGGGATTACAGGCATGAGCCATGACACCCAGCACTGTGTTGTGTGGTTCTGATTGCTGATGAGCATGAGTCACCACAACCAGCATTGTTGTATGTGGTTACAGGGGGTCAAACTCCTGTCCTTGTGCTTACAAAGCAGGCTCCAGAACCACTGAGCTAAACCCTTGGCCCTGACTTGATCCTTTATAAATATAGTGGTGTTTTGGTTCATGAACTTGATTCTGGTTTCAAACTGATTTGGATAAGAACAGAATCAAATTCAGTAATGAGGTGTTATGTTGAGCTCATGAGAGGACTCCTCTAGCTTGGTTGGCCACTAGAATCAAGTGTGTGAACCAAAATTCCACTTGGTTTCATTTTTCTTACATTAGTTCAATAGCTCTCCTCTTTGCTTTTATTTTACTGGCCATTTTAAAGTCCTTGTTCACTCATTTCTCAACATGAATCATGTTTGGGTCTGTTTCTATTGCCTTATTTTGCTTCTGGTCACGGGTAACATTTTCTTGTCCTTAGAATGTCTAGCAGTTTGGGGTTGGATATTGGACATTGCAACATCCCAATTTTGCTGTCTGGATTTTGTTATTTTGCTTTAGAGTGTGGCGATATTTGTTTTTCACAGACTACCGAGTTCCTTGAAGATCTGCTTGATCCCGTCAAGGCATGTTTTCAAGCTTTGCTCAGGCATGTCTAGTGTAATTTTATTTATTTATTTATTTATTTATTTATTTATTTTATTTTATTTTGAGACAGGGTCTCGCTTTATAGTTCAGGCTGGCCCTGAGCTCAGCCTCAAACTCACATCACAGCAATCTTCCTGCCTCTGCTTCCAGAGTTCCGGGGTTACAGGTGTGTGCCACCACGCCCGGCACTGTGGTATGTGGTATTGATTGCTGCTGGGTGTGAGTCTCCACATCCAGTATGGTATGTAGATGCCGGGGAATCGAACCAGGGCCCTTCCACTTGCAAGACAGGCACTGGAACCACTGAGCTAACTCCCCGGCTCCTGTCTAGTATAATTTTAAATTAAAGTTAGTTCATCCCTGATGGCAGTAAGAGATATTTCAGGGTCATGACTGAGTGCCATGGGTCTGTCTATTGTGGATGCAATATGAGTATGTCCCTATGCTTTGTGAGCTACGAAAATTGCCCTGCATGGAAGCTTCGTGCTTCACTTTGTGATTATGTGTGTCAGACTAGGAAATTTACCATATGTACCTAGAGCTTAGCACTTAGCATTAGACCTAAGAAGACTCTATTCACATTTCTCAAGCTCTCTGTAAAATTTCACTGCATGATGATCCAGTTTCTCAAACTTAGATGTTGGACCCCTCAGCTTTGCAAGCCTGCCACATCCTCGCTTCCCCTCCTGGGCCTGAAAGCTGGAACACTTACGAGGCTCACACTCTTCATTTCTTGTCCCTGCCGACTGTCCAATGTCCGAACTCTTCCTTGTTTCTCAGTGCCTCAACTGTTTCATATATTGTGCCCCAGTTTCTATCTGTTTGTAATAATTTATAGCTCCAAAATCTGTTACTTTGTTTTGGACAACTGAATAAGTCAACTCAAAGTTCAAACCAACATTTTTTTTTTTTTTTTAGTACTGAAGATCAAATGTGGGACCTTGTTCTAGCAAGGCAGGCACCTGAACCACAGAGCTGAATTCCCAGCAATCAACTCAAACTTTACATCTGTCTGTACCTTCATAGATACAGAAATTCACACCATCTTGACCTCCAAGAGCCCCTTTGGCTCATTTTCGATCACTATCACTTCCCACAAGTAAACTGCTTGCATATTTTATTTCAGTTCATTCATTCATTCATCAGATACTCACAGTACACACAGTATTGTCAAACAACGGCTGTGCAAGGTGAACAAGCTAATCAAGTTCTCTGATTCAGGAGCTGGGCTGTCCTATAAATAAACATGAAATTATAGGAGCAATCCATGTTTCATGCAGAGACTAATGGTGGCACAAAGACGTTTGGTAAAGCTGGGTGTGGTGGAGCACACCTTTAACCCCAGCACTCTGAGAGGCTGAGGAAGGAGGATTATACATACAAACCCAGTCAAGGCAATTTATTGTGAGAGCCTGTCTAAAATAGAAAAAAAAAAATGGGCTAAGGACATAGCCTACTGGAAGGGTATGAGTTCAATTCCCTGTACCAAAGCAAAATAAAACAACAAAAAAGCAATTAGTAAGAGGAATTTCCTCATCTACGTGGCCAAAGACAGTGTTCATGAGAAATTATGTGGGTCAGGTCCTAGATACTTAATAGAAATTAACGAAGGAGGAATTGGAAGAGGTGGGAAGAATAGTCCAGGCATAGAGTGGAGATCACACACGAACACCCTTAAAACAGGCAGGATGTCCTGGCAGAGAAGTTGGAGCCAGGCCCTGTGATGCTCCCTGGTGTTAGGGGGCCAGTAAGGATCTCAGCATTCACTCTGAAGGAAGGGAGGCTCTCAGAGCACTGAAACAGATACACAGTGGAGTCAGGCTTGTGATCAGAAAGATTCTCTAGCTGCCATCTTTGGAGTGAGTAGGTATCAGAGGCCTGGTAGAAGGTTCTACAGTAGTCCGGGCCGAAGGCCATGGCAGACTAGCTCACCTGCTTGTGGGAGAAGCAGAGAAAGCACGAGTGAAGATGTAGGTACAAGAATGACCTCCAGGCTCACAGAGCCGGCTCATGGGGCACCCTTGAGGGAAAAGGTGGAAGAGGTTTCTGCTGTGACTCTTGGGAGATGGCCTTCGGGAAAGTCTGAGTTCAGCCGGGTCATGCAGCAAGACTGATGGTGAACTCAGGAGGGGGTGGCAGGCGGAGGAGATAAGGGTTCCGAGGGCAGGTCGGCGCCGTGTCATCTGTGTATCCTCTGAGGAAGCCGCTGTGGGTGTGATGACATCTGTCTGGGGAGAAGAGAGCCCAGACAAGCAACCGCACCAGGAGGCCCGCAGACATATAAGGCCAGGGCCAGGGCTGCAAGGAAAGGAGCCAGCCAGGTGTGGAGGAGGAGCAGCCAGGTGAGATCCCAGAGGGCCAGGTGGCGGGCAGCCAAAGGGAAGGGCAGCGGCAGAGCTGGCGCCTGTGTCGGAGCTGCTGGGCTGTCAGGAGACCGCGCCGAGCACCTGAGTCCGCTGCTTTAAACCTGAGGTTGGGCTTTGGCAGGTGCAGAGCCAGAGGGGAAGAAAGGGCAGCTGTGAAGGCTATGAGCACTGGGGTTGCAGGAGGAACAAGAGCTTTTTACTGTTTTACTGGTGCAATACATCTGTTTGTCCCAGTAGACAAGTCCTGAAGGTGTTTAGAAGTCCAATGAGACCCTGAGAGGGGGCGCTCTGTGGGGAGGAGAGAGAAGAGTCCCTAGATGGGTTTCACAGTCCAGAGGGGCTGGCAAAGTGGAGGGCCAGGCTTCTCTCTCTCTCTCTCTCTCTCTCTCTCTCTCTCTCTGGCTCCATGGAACCAGGTATCAAACTCAGGACTTTGTACTTGCCAAGCAGGCTCGGGTACCACATCCCCAGCTCCTGAAGGTCTCTCTGCTTTTGTTTTGTTTTGTTTTGTTTTGTTTTGTTTTGTTTGAGACAGGGTCTCGCTTTGTAGTTCAGGCTGGCCCTGAGCTCAGCCTCAAACTCACATCCCAGTAATCCTCCTGCCTCTGCCTTCTGAGTGCTGGAATTACAGGTGTGAACCACCACACCCGGCACACGCCCAGCATTGTATGTGGTTACCGGGGGAGCAAATCCAGGCCCTTGCGCTTGCAAGACAGGTGCCAGAACCCTGGAGCTAAATACCTGGCCCCTGAAGGTCTCTCTGATGTGAGGTAGGAGCACACCTCACTGCAGAGAGTGAGGATATGCTTGTGCACGGGTGTGTGTGTGTGTGTGTGTGTGTGTACACATGCACGTGCCGTGCCTTACAAATGACATAGGAAGGCTGAACTGTGCTCTGCCGTCAGGGAGAGTGAGTGGATACCTAGCCAGCGGATGGAGCTGCAGATCAGATTCCTGGTGATCAGCAGACTGAGGAGGAGCCACATTCCCAGGAGGGGCAGCTGTCTGGGTCCTACCCACCAGGAGCCCACAGAATGGGTGCATCCCAGACAGAGGCCCGGCAGCTAGAGGGCACAGAAGGCAATGAAGCCCTTGACACCCAAGCTGGAAACAGAGCAAAGCATAATGCTAGGGGTGGAGCTGGGGACAGGGCAAGGGGGCACACAGGGGGAAAGCATCTGGAGGGCCAGGAGCCTGGCTCTTGCCCGAACTCAGTGGGGAGCTGCCGAGGAGACAAGAAGGTGAGGACACACAGGCCACGCACTGAGAAGCTGCCTGTGCAGGGTGACAAGAGATGGGGCTAGGAGAGCTGGGCCTCGAGCAATGGCTGCTGAGAGACGGGCAGGAGGAGCGAAGGCCTTGGCACGTTCGAGCGAGCACAGGCAGACAGATGAGAGAGGCCAGAGTGTCCCTGTCACCCGAGGACAGGGCTCACGCACATCTGGGCCACAGCAGGGCAAGAGGAGGACAGGAATGGGGCAGGGACCAGACATGGTTTGTGGAGCCCCCTGAATGAGCCGTTGCCAGGATCTCCCAGAAGAGTCGTGAAGACCTGGTACAGGCTCCCCACCCCCAGAAGTGACTCTCATGTCTCTTCATTTCAACGCGGTTTGCATAGCATCAGCACAGCAGTCCTCTGTCCACGACTTCTTCAAACCTCTCCCAGGCTCCATACCACCCTCCCCACACTTTTTTCCGCCAAGGAATCTACTTCCACATGAGTTGGGGCTCTGTTATTTTATTTTCTTTCATTCCTGCCTTGCTGTCTTCAGTTCAGGTTGTTCTTCATGATTTGTTTTCCAGAGCATTGATCTTTTCTCCTTTGGTATTAGGTTTGATCTCAGACCTAGCCAGTGCCTGAGGTTGTGAGGGGACTGTGACTTCTGGTTGGTGACACCAAGTGCTGCAACTTCACCAGAGCCCACAGACCCTGCAGGTCCTAAGGTGACACTCAGCCCTCAGCACCTCCAAATATGCTACAGAGCCAGCCACCATTCTCCTTGTCAGTCTTGGCTCAACAAACAGGAGAAATTCGGGCCTCAGTCCCTCCTTCCTCATGGTGGTCTTATTCTGTTCCTGTTCAGCTGTGCTGACACCAGGACACCTGTTTCTCCACCTGGCTCTGTTGCACCCTGCCTCGCACACTTGACTGCTGGGGGAGGTGGGGACAGGGAGCAGGTGCATAAAGCAATGAAGGGTCTGCAGTGGCTGCAAGGAAGGAGCATTCCCTCCACCCAGACACTGTGTGTGGCCCTGTCTCTGCCCCCTATCCCACCAATCCCTGCCTTGACACCGGCTGCTCTAGTGCTGGGGTCCTGCTTTCCACAACCTTCTCTATTCCCTTCCTCTGGCCCTGGGCATGGCAGCTCCCCAGCCAAAAGCTGTCCTCTGCTTTTCCTTTGCATCTTGTGTGTTAGTCAGCTTCCCTTTGCTGTGACAAAAGGGAATTTAAAAGAGGGAAGGTTTACTCTATCCGTGGTTTCAGAGGTTTCCATCCATGCTCCACCAGCTGTGTGGCTTTCAGAGCAAAGCCAAGGTAGACTATCTAAACATCCAGAGTATGTGGAGGAAGAGGCTATCAGCCTTGGGGCAGCCAGAAAGGAGAGGGAGAAAAAAAGGTCCAGGAGAAGTATGCCCTTCCAACTAGTCTCTACCACTTCCTAACAGCATCTCCAGCTCAGGCCAAGTCTTCAGAATGTGGGCTCTGAGGCACATTCCAGACCCGAGGATAACATCTTGTTAACTTTTTAAAATCTCATCATTTGCCACATCCTCTGGATGCCTTTCTTGTGGGACAGGTGGGCCCAAGGTGTCTACTTGCCCATCCCATCCACTTTTCACACCTAGAAGCATCTGCTGATTGCCCATCAGGACCCAGGACCATCCTCTCTGCCCCCACTCACCCAGAGCCTTGTCCAGGGCCTGAATAAGTGCACATGCCAACCCCAAGCCCTGGACAAGGACACTGTATATCCTGAGTGCTCAGAGTATATAGACAGACATGCTTGGCCAGTTTCATTTGTCTGGTAATAAAGTACAGTCGCCTTTCAGGAGCGGGGGAGGAGAAGAGGAAGAGAGGGCTCAAGGTAAGCTGGAAAGGCAGCTCAGGGGGTCTCTTTCGAGCAGGTGATAGCTAAGCAGTTTCCAAGAGTGAGAGAGAGACTTCTGTGAGCCCTGCGTCGGGGTGGGGGGACCACAAAGGCTCCTGGGCAGGGAGTGATAGGAGGAGTCGGGGTGCCATGAGCTATCTGCTCTTGCACCGGGGACCACAGTTAGGACAGCTCTAGGATTCCACTGGTGACGGACGCGAACACATCAGCAAAGGCCTGTGGCCAAGACAGAAAGTCAGGGTGAGGAAGTGGCCCAGTCTCCACAAAAGTGGCCCAGTCTGCACATTGCGGGGAGAGATCCCTTCCCATCAGAGGATTAGGATGTCATAAACCACTTCTGTTCTCTTTTTCTTAGAAACTCACCTAGGAGGAGCAACAGCAAAGATCATGGGACTGGAGGTTTGAGACCTGACGGAATCCTAGACGGCACACAGGCTCACCCTGCAGCCTGGGTAAGTTACACATCACACCCTCCAAGAGGCTCTGAACCAACGCAACATTAACATTTACTTTGTGCTGTTACTGGGGGTTCAAGTGAGCTGTCAGTTGCTAATGCATGGGGTGTGGAAGGGTCTCTGCCCGGATCCCCAGCTCACCTCTCCTCCATGTTCTCTTTCTTGCAGACCTATTTTGCTTCCAAATGGCCTTTTCCTTTTATTACATCCTCCTTTTTGTTGGCTTCTGGGCTCCTTCCTACTGCAGCCCCCCATGCCGTTCCCCCAGCCGAGGCTCTGCACATCCTCCCTCTGCCAAGAGCAGTCCTGTCTCCCAGGCGGCTTCCAGCAGCACTGACTTCGCCTTCCGCCTGTACCGGAGGCTGGTTCTGCAGAGCCCAGGACAGAACGTCTTCTTCTCCCCTGTGAGCATCTCCACCTCCCTGGCCATGCTGTCCCTGGGGGCTCACTCAGCCACCAAGACTCAGATTCTCAGGACCCTGGGCTTCAACCTCACAGCCACACCAGAGCCTGTCATCCACCAGGGTTTCCAGCAGCTGGTCCACACACTCAGTGTCCCCCGCAAAGAACTGGACTTGAGAATGGGCAGTGCCCTCTTTGTCAAAAAAGGGCTGCAGCTGCAGGAACACTTCTTAAACAGAGCCAAGAGGCTGTATGAGTCGAAGGTCTTTTCTGTAGATTTCTCCAACACCTTCACTGCCCAGAGGATCAACAGCTACGTGGAGAGAGAGACCAAAGGAAAGGTGAAGAACTTAATCCAAGACCTCGATCCTCTAATAGTCATGGTCTTGGTGAACCACATTCTCTTTAAAGGTAAGGATCTGATTTATTTTGTTTATCTGTTTGCTTAGTTAAATGCACAAGCCAAACAAGTCCTAGATAGCAGGGTGGAGTTGTAAGCGGGCCTGAGCTCTAAATAGCCGGGCAACCCACTGGCTGAAAGCATTGTGTACATCATGCACTGTCGCTAGCATCTGATTATCAGGAGGATGAGGGCTCAGTCTCTAGATAAACAGATCAGGTTGCTGAGGGGCTGACATTGGGTTTGGTGGACAGCATCCAAAATAAGTCTTCTGGAAACTAGCTTGAGAAAAAGGCTCTGTGCTACCAGTAACTGGCACTTGGAGGCTTTGAAGAGTAATACAGAGTGCTCTGAGAAGCCACAGCTGACATCAAGCTGTTTGTTTTCCATATTTTTATTGTCCTTTTTATTTCTAATTGTCTTCATCCCACCTTTTGTTTTGAAATTTTCTATAATGTACTATTTTAATTCCCTTATTTTTTATTCAAAATGTTTGAGTTGTTCTCTTAGTGTCTGCCATAGGGCTTAAATTTAACATACTATTTTGTAATAATTTGAATTCAACTAATATTAATAGTCATTTCAATAGTCTGCAAAAACTTTGGCTCCTAAATAGCTATGTTCTTTCTCATCCCTTTTATGCTGCTGCCATGAATCATGTCCTCATGATGTGTGTTCATCAACATAGATCTATCTGAGTTTACTTGAGGAGTTGTCTTTTCTTTCTTCTAGTATCAGGGATGGAACTTAGGACCCTGAGCTTGTGAAGCAGGTGCGGTGTCACTGAGCTAAGTCCCAGCCCATGAAATGTCTTTTAAATCAGAGAAGAAACACCAACAAAATTACTTGACACTATATTTTATTTTATCTTATTTTTTAGGTTTTCTTTAGACAGGGTCTCGCTTTGTAGTTCAGGCTGGCCCTGAGATCAGCCTCAAACTCACATCACAGCAATCCTCCTGCCTCTGCCTCCTGAGTGCTGGGATTACAGGCATGAGCTACCACGCCCAGCACTGTGGTATGTGGTACTGGTTGCTGCTGGGGTGAATTTCCATGCCCAGTATTGTTATGTGGTTACCCGGGATCGAACCCTGGCCCTTGTGCTTGCAAGACAGGCGCCGGAACCACTCAGCTAAATCCTCGGCCCCTTGACACTATATTTTATGTTCCACTCATAATTTCATTACTGATGCCCTTTATATCTTCATACCGACCTAGGATACTGTCTAGTCAGCTCATTTCATCACGATGCTGTCAGCTCCCCTTGAATAAACTCTCCTCGGCTTGCTTCAAGTCTGTGGTTAATTTCAAGAGCTCTAAGAACACTGACTCTGAACGCTTTTTATAGTTATGCCAAAGGAAGGGGAGATATGTAAAAGTCATTGCTCTGTCAATTTTTGCAGATGTAGCCATCTCCTCCCCCCACTTTGTGCTCTTATGGTCTTTGGTTAGGATATTGCTTCTTCCAGTTGTTATTTTCTGCCCAAGGCAGCTACAGAATTTATCACTAGCTGTAAGAGTTTTGGAAAATACTCACTGGGGATAATGAATTATTGCACAACTGGGTTTGGAAACAGATTAAATACAGTTTCAGAAGTAACATTTTCTGGGAGAGCCTTCACCAAATATGACAGTTCTTTGGGAATGAGATTTTTCCAGTTGCACCATTTTCCTCTACTGTTTACCAGGCTTTCACTGTGAGTGAGGGGTGTTATTTTCCAAAACCACTGAAGAGCTGAAGAATAAGGTGTGGGGCTAGGAAAAGTTAAATGCTATGAAATCTATTGTCCCAGGGTCAGGGATTTAGCTCAGTGGAGCCACTGCAGTTTGATCCTCAGTACCAGAGAGAGAGAGAGAGCGAAAGAGAGAGAGAGAGAGAGAAGAAAACTACTATTATGAAAATCCAACTATTTCTTTAGCAATTTGTTCCTTAGTTGTCTGTAAGCATTTGGTCAATTTCCAGGGCTCTAAAAAAGTTAATGCTGAGCCAGGGATTTAGCTCAGTGGTTTTGGTGTCTGCCTGGCAAGTGCAAGGTTCAAGTTTGATCCCTAGTAACCACATACCATAATGCCAGATGTGGTGACTCACACCTGTAATCCCAGCACTCAAGAGGCAGAGGCAGGAGGATTTCTGTGAGGTCAAACCTGGCCTGGGCTACATAGTGACCACAGGGTCAGCCTGAACTACAATGTGAGACCCTGTCTCAAAAAATAAAGTTGATGCTGACCATTGTTTGCAATTTTTTCATTGCTTTCATGGAGAAATGAATTCTCAGAGGACCTCATCGTCCCCTTTCTCTGACTTCACTAATTGCCCTTTGACATAATGGCCTCTCTTTTCTCTCACCAGCCAAGTGGATGAAGCCCTTTCACCCTGCAGATACTCATAAAAGCTTCCCATTTCTGGTGGGCAAGCAGACCACCGTGCACATCCCAATGATGCAGCAGATGGGAGAGTTTGCTTTCGGAGTGGATCCTAAGTGGAACTGCTCTGTGCTGCAGATGGACTACAAGGAAGACACCACGGCTCTCTTTGTCCTTCCTGCTGAGGGCAAGATGAGGCAGCTGGAGCAGGCATTGTCAGCGAGGGTGCTGAGAAGATGGAGCCACACACTCCAGAAGAGGTGGGCATTTGTGTCCATTAGTGGGACTTAAACTGATGGGTCACAGTCAAGATTGGGAGAAGGAAGAGGAGGAGCAGGAGGCAGAGGCAGAGACAGAGGCAGCCATTGTCAGACGGCCCTACAGACTGAGCCTCAGGTGCAGCAGTCCGTGAGGTTGGTACTGTGTACACACACTCTCACCTGGACACACCGGCCCCTGGTAAGTGAGGTGTCAGGGTCTCCCCTTCTCTCCCACACTTCACAGGTAAAGAGCGAGCGGTCCAATGAGCATAAGGGAACTGCCCTGGTCATATCTCTCCATCACCGTAGTTTTTGTGTGCTAGCAGACTGAGTTCCAGACGCCAAACTGTTACTGACTTACACAAAATGATATTGTAAAACCAAACAGACCAACAATAAAAGCATCGGTCCTCATTTATAAAATCAGCATAAAAGTATTACTGAATAATAGGTAACTGAAGAGATAAAATGTCGCTATATAATAAGTATTAAAATGGGAACAGTGGGCAATGAGAAAATGTTAGCTAATGGAGATACTGTTAGTTCTGTAACTATTAGGAAGGGCACGGAAAGGACATTAACTACATGACATAGAGAATTGCCAAAGTCGTACTTTTAGTCTCTGAGCAATATTTTTTTGGTGGCAACCGCATCATACCAAAGGGTTTGCAGCACAGGAAGAGAAAAGAAGACTGAGAATAACTGTCATTACAGAACAACAATGACCATTGTCCTGGGGACAGCAGGAGAGTATGGGGAGCAGAGTGAGATCATGTCTGGCTGGAATGTCGGAGGCTTCGAGGAGGTGGTGATAGCATCTGAATTCATTTTGCACATCTCAGTGATTAATTCAAGTCTGAGTAGAAAATGAACACATAACAGTTGCAAGGGCATTTTTGGTAAAGGAAATACACAGGCATCGAGATGCAGTCAGGGCCCCAGAGGGCTCGCTGGCCATTTCAGCAGTTTCTTCCCACTTGTACTGCACGGGGCTGAGGGCAAAGAGGGGAGGGAGTGTGGGCTGAAGAAGGATGGAGCGCAAAGCAGCCGGGAAGGGGTGGGGGCACTGCACAAAGGACAATAGGACCAGAGGGAGCTGTCCATGGTGCCACAGAGGCTTTCCAGAAGAGCACTGAGAGGTGTTTCTTGAACCCTTGAGTGCTTTCCTTTTTGTACTAGGACTAAGCTTTCTCATCTGCAAAGTGGGCTCCTGAACACATCTGGGACAGAACCTAGGATATAGAGAATGCTCAGGACACGGAAACAATTTGCTTTTGGTTCAGGGAAACTGGTGCAGAGGAAGAAAACACACCAAAATTTAGGCCATACTGTCTAACATCTCAGCCACCACTGTGTGCCTCTATTCAAGTTCCAATGAAATGAAATTAAAAGTTAAGCTCTTCACTTGCCCTGGCCATGTTTCGGCTTGCTCTGTTGCCAGATGTGGCTTGTGACTGCCATCCTGGGCAGCACTGGGGTAGAACGTTCCCGACACTGCAGGTCCTGCTGGACTTGGCTCCACTGGGGGTAACAGACTCCAGCAAAGGGTGTAGATGCAATCCCACACTCTGATCCTCCTGTCGGCCAATGCCTTAGGCTCCCTTGCTGGGCCAACTTCTCTGTCTGTCCCCTATTTCACTACAGAACCCAATGGCCTTCTTTTGTGTCTTTGCCTAGCTGGGAGATGAGCCAGGACATGTGGACCCTTTTAGCAGCAGTGAATGCCAGAGGAAGAGTAGAGTCCCCTGTGATGCCCTCTAGGTGGAGAGCTGGACATACCAGGGGCTCAGACCTAACCTATTCCCTCTCCTTTCTCCACAGACGGATGGAGATCTTCATCCCCAAATTTTCCATTTCTGTCTCCTACGACCTGGAAACCATCCTTCCAGAGATGGGCATCCATGATGCCTTTGGCAAAAATGCTGATTTTTCTGGAATTACAAAGACAGGCTTCCTGCAAGTTTCCAAAGTGAGTTGATGAGGGAGATTATTTGTAGAAAGCCCATGCTGGAAATACCTGCAGAATTGGCTGGTGAAGAGTGGACAGGTCTCATTTCACTGATGTGAAAACAGAAGCCCTTGAAGTAAAAAAGACTTCCTGGTGGCCTGCAGAGAGGCCATGCCCCATAATTTCCTGGCCTGTGGCTCTGTGACCACCATAGCTCCCACCCAAAGCATCTTTTACTCTTCTTCAAACAAACCTTCTTAAGGCCCAGCTGTGGCTTCCCTTGGGCATTTGGCTTCACGTCCTTCCTCCCTGTGGTCTCAGAGCCCACAGATACCATCAGGTTGCTGTTCATGACTGCAGCAGACATGGTATTTGGTCTGCAGTGCTAAGAGAAAGAGAGAGAGAGAGAGAGATCATTGAGTTCTTTCCCAAGGCCACAGTGAACCCAAACCTCAGCATAGCCACAGTCACCACGGCTGAGCAGTATGTACCTTTAGGTCTTTGACCTAAAGTTTTAATTTGATAACAGAATATAATGGTCAGTAGAGTTCAGGGACTATCAAAAGGAATATTTTTCATTAATTTCCAGGAAAGAAAAGCCAAAAAGGTCCCACTGAAATGGAATGAGCACAATAGATCTTTTCCCAAAGCAAAGACTGATGTTCTGTGGGGAATCATGCCCATGGTCATAGAAAATCCCCAGCCCCTCTGAAGTTCAGAACACAAGAACATTCTCCCCAGAAAGTGAGAGGCACCAACTTTTGTTATGCCTGGTCCCGGGGACTGTCACATGGGAGTCAGTGTGTTTATTTATCTCTTACCAGGCTACTCACAAGGCTGTGCTGGATGTCAGTGAGGAGGGGACAGAGGCTGTAGCAGCCACGGCCACCAAGCTCATAGTCCGGTCCAAGGATAAGCCCTCTTCTCCCATCTTACGCCTCGACAGGCCCTTCCTGCTGTTGCTTCTCGAGAAAGGCACGAAGTCTATTCTCTTCACAGGGAAAGTTGAGAATCCACTAAAGTCTAAGTCAGGCCTGACCTGTTGACTGAGTGTACGCTAATAAAGATGGACAGGAAAAAACAAAGGACATTGCCTGCTCCCCCAGGGGACATCTGCCTCCTCCTGGTCTGGCCCCCTCACCCCAGCAGAGCAGTATTTGTGGTGGGGATGCCTATTCCAAGGCAACCACAAGAAAGACCACAGAGGTGCTGGTCCCAAGCCCAGGAACCCCGCCAGGGGCCCTTTCCTCAGAGTGCGGCTGGGCTGGTGTAAACTCCACTCCTCAGAGTGCAGAAGGTGCCACACCGAGGAGGCGCCTTCACAACCTAATTATGATAATTCAGTCAGAAACCTTCCATGTGAGTTTAGCCACAACAGGGCTCCCTTGTACCATGAGGCCCTGATCTGATGGATGGTTCAGCAGCTGTGTGAGTTCATTCTCTGTGTTCAGCAGCAGCCTACTAAGCATTTAATATGTGCTGGGAGTCAGACCATCGGATGAGGCCCCAGCAAGTGGACCTGAGTGGAGAAGGCAAGTCGCCCAAGAGCAATAAAATGAAACACACACACGAGCAGGATCTCTGCACTTCGAACACACTTCACAGGATGAAGAAGAGTCAGGGGAGCACAGGGCCATGCAGCAGAGCATGAAGGCCATGAGCCCCTGTCAGAGGGTCAGAAGGGGCAGAGGGGAGACCCCTTGCCTGAGTCACACACTGAATAGCAGAAGCCAGGCCGTATGAGGAGGTGGGATCTTGTGGGAAGGCACGGTGGCCTGTGAAAGTGGTCTGGGCTTGTGGTGGGAGCAGTAGCCCAGCTGGACACCTCAGGAAGGAACATGACAATGGCCTGAGGGTGTCTGGACCATGTCCCCTCTTGCCCGCCACCTCCCTGACACTCACACAAGCTCACACACAGCCCCTGGGTGCTCAGTTCCCCCTTCTGGCTTTTAGTGACAATGGCCTGGTTCCCTTTTCTGTGTCTAAGAGCCACAGTTGGTGCCACAGGCCATAGTGACACCTAGGCAGAGGCAGCTTTTGCTCTCTGGGTCCCCACAGTCTCTCTTGACCCTTCTGCCAGGGGTCGCTTCACCTGTCACCAGATGGTGTCTCCTGCCAGCAGCGCCCCGGCACCCGAAGGCCCAGAAGCTCTGGGGGCACTGGCATGCCCACATGTCCAGGTGTGCCTTCTGGAGTTCACGCTAGCTTTCTCATGCCCTTCCACATGGAAAGGGGTTATTCCGGGGAGTGGATGAAGCTTCAGAGGCACTGATTCCCCATGTGCACTCTGTATTGTGTCTGAGCTACAAAAGGACCCAGGCAGCAAGACAGACAAATGCCTGGCTTGATGAGAAGCAGGAGCAGAGCCCTGCCAGGAGCGGCTGCTGCCACAGCTGAGGACAAACACTCCCCCTCTCAAGAGGAACCTGGGTCACACAAGGTGTGCTCAGTGGCACAAAGGGAATAGCAGGCAATGAAGCACAGGCTGGGAAGCTGGATTGCTAAGGGTGAATCCTTTATAGAAACCGGAAGTTCATGGTGGTGTGGGAGGGGCCACTGCCACCCCCACCTTCTCATAGGTGACATTACAGCTGCAGGAAGATGTTGCTCATTGGGACATGTGTCAGCCAGCAGGTGCAGACAGACAAACCAGACTCCCTCGCGGTGGAGGCTCTGCTCACTGTTGCTGGAGATGCTCTTCTTGACCTGTTTTCAAATGTACCTCATCTTTGTTTTGAAATTCGTTGTAATCAGGTTCAGTAGGACGTCAGCCAGAGTCAACTGCTTCTGGAGAAACATTTGTCGCTCGGATTACCCAAGAGGAGGAGGACATCACTCCACGCAGGGCCACTTGGGAGCATCAGGGTTGTTCAGGAGGAGAGGGCCAGAGGAAGGTGTGGCACGAGGCTCTGGGTCTACAGCAGAGGGCGGGAGGTGGCGTGATCGCCCCCTACCGGGTGGAAAATGAAACTGATCTCGGAGCTTGTGGTTGGAGGGGCGATAAAAAGGTCCTCTCTTCACTCTGTCCGCAGCTTCTTTTTCTGTGCAAGTTTTTAATTCAAAGTGATTCAAGTTGATTCTTTGTAGTATTTCTTGTGCAACTGGAGTTTTATTCATAAAGCCTTTGCCTCCGTTTGTGTCTTCAAAAGTTTCACCTATTCTATCTTCCAGCAGATTTAGTGTTTCTCTTCTAATAATTAGATCTTTGATCCACTTCAATTTTAGTTTAGGGCATGTTGGGAAAAAAACTTTACCAGCTAGTCTTCAGACAAAGGACTAATATGTCTGATATATAAAGAACTCAAGAAAAACAGACCCTCCAAATTTAAAGACCTAATCCAACACGAACGCCTGAAATAGATACTTCTCATGTACAGCAGATAATAATAAAGTACAGACAGCAGATAAATATATGAACGGTATTTTCAGCATCACTGGTCATTGAAGTAATGTGAATTAAAACAATACTGAAATCCAATCTCACTCTAGAAAGAGTGGTTATCTTTAAGAAATCAACCAACAGCCAATGCTGGCAAGGCTGTATAGAAAAAGAATATCTACTTTGTTAATAGTGGGAGTGTAAATTGGTACAGCCAATATTGAAATCAGCATGGAAATTCTGAAGAAAACTAAAACTAGAGGTTTCATTTGACTCAGATATTCCCTTTGTAAGTATCTTTCTAAAACAGTTGAAAGCATGATACCACCTTGACATATGCACACCTATGTTTGTAGCAGCACAATTTATAACAACTAAATCTTGTTATAAAGATTTATAGATTTAAAGATTATAAAATCTTGTTATAAATCTTATAACAACTAAACATCCCATATGTCTATTATTAGGTGAATGAATAAAGAAAATGTGGTATTTATATGCAATAGAGCAATACTCTACCATAAAGAAGGAAAAATTTGGATACTTTTAGGCAAATAGATGCATCTTGAGACCATTATTTTAAACAAAATAAACCAGATACACAAGTTTAAATATCACATTGTTTCTTTTGTGTAAGAAGACCAAAATGGAAGACAGATATTGGGAAGTAGGACAAACTTGTTTGAGTGGGAAAGGAACAAGGAGGGGAAAAGAGGAAGAGAAAGAAGGGAAAGAGATTAGAGAGAGATTGAAAGGAAAAATGCAAATGCAAAGAGCTTTTGTAAATAAGGGAAAGAAGAAAGGGTGAAGGGAAGGGAGATAAATGGGAAAAAAGAATTATGATACAATGCAGCAACCTCCTGGTACCAAAAAAAAAAAAAGATATATTACATACAGGCATGAATTTTCTGTGATAATTATGATCATTACATATGGAAAACTATATTAATAAAAATAAAAATAAACAAAACTTAAAAAAAAGAAAAATGAGAAGGGTGAGGGTCCCTCAAGGGAATGGCAATCAGTACATGCCTGTTATCCCAGCACCCCGGGAAGCTGAGGCAAGAGGAATACAAATTCTAACTCAGTGCAAATAACTGAGATCTTGTCTCAAAACACAAAGGGGCTGCAGGTGTAGCTTAATGAGAGGGCTCTGGGTCCAGTTCCCATCAGTGCAGGGAGGGAAGAAGAGGATAGAGAGAGCGACAGGGGTGGGCGACAGAGAGAACAGCAGTGGCTATTAGCTTGGTCTATGACTTCAAGACACCAAATTACCAGTACAGGATGTAAAGTGTGGTTATTACAGAGAGTTTTAAGCACTTCCTCCCTAACAAAATGATGAATTTCAGAAGGTGGGTTCACCTCACCTGCTGAGCGCCAGGTGAGAAAATGTCCAAAGGCATCCATACAAACAAATTTGCAAAACATAGGTCAGAATGCCTAGTCTTGTGCAGCAGGGCCTGGACAGCACACCAGGGGCCAGGGGCACCTGGCCATGTTTCCAGCAGACGAGTACACATCACACACCACCATCCCATGGGCAGAGAATCTCTCACTTAGCCTCCCGTTAGGGTCACAGCGCCCTCTCTGGCCAGCCTTGCCTGCAGCTGCCCCTTGCTTCAATGCATGGGGCCTTGGTGTGTCACCAGCTGGAATGCTGACAAAGCAGCCAAGTCCCTTCACACCTGTGCAGAAGGACCTCAAAGTGCACCTCAGACCCTGGGCTGATCATCTCAGGCACCGGAGTGTCAATTTTCTGGGTGGATGTGAGTTCTGCACCTGACCCAGCACAGCCCATGAATCCTTCTGCAGGTGTTTAGTTGAACAGAGCACATGGTACCCATCAGAGTCAGCGCAGAGGCCGAGGCTCACCAGGCAGCTCATCCTGCCGGGCAGAGTTCACAATCTGGGGAAGAAAGGGCAAAGTCACAGGGTGATGGCCCCATAGAAACTTTCACTGAGTTCCAAAACAAGAAGCTGAAGATACTACCTGGATCCAACGAGTCACTGGGCAATGGGAGGTCCCCAAGGGCAGTGCAGTTACCACAGTTGTGTCCCTGCCCCGCAGGGCACAGGCACAGACTAGGGCCTCACATGTAAGCCAGTTACACAGAGGGACAAGGGAGGAAAGTACCAAGCCCAGGAATAAGGATTCCGGCCCACAAGCCCAGCTGCAAAGCCAGCCCTCGTCCTGCCTCACTGTGCAGCCCGGAGGACTTTGCAGAGACTGCTGGTTCTACTTCCTGCCTCAGATACATGTGGCTCCTGTGTCATTAGATTGTTGTGTGAGTGACACAAGCAGCACTTAGGAAATCACCAGTCACCGGGCGCCGCTAGTGCTGCCCATTCACATCATTGGCCCCTGGGGGGCCAACTGTAGATCAAAGACATCCCTATCTAGCTCCTGTCCAGGCAGGCATTTGCCCTGAAGGGTGTCCCACCACTGCCCTCCGTCCCCTGAAGCATTCCTCACACTTTGTGGCCAATGTCTCTCTCCACTCACAGCTCAGCACTGTCTACAGGCAAGGGATCCCCTTTCAGTATCTGGCATGTGGCTAATTGCTGGTGACAAAAAACCCCTCCCATGACCCAGAGGGTCCCTTTAAATCCAGCTTAAAAATAAAACCCTGCAAGGCATATTGATTAATTAAAACCAAAAGTAAAATCTCTCTAAACCACAAAAATAAAACAAGTTAATTATGTCCCTGTCGCCTCTATTCACCCCGAATTACTGCTGCCCAGGGCAGGAACCGCTGTGAGTGGTTCCATTTTCTGCCGCAGCTCATGCAGTGCAGTCTTCCTAACAAGCCAGCGCAGCCCCTGCTCTGGGATGGAAGCGCTTCCCGTTCACTTCGCCACATCTACCCCACGTCCAGAAGGGCCAGCGTCCTCAGTGCCCCCTGCCTGCCTCCTTGCTTCTGCGGAAGGGATTCAGAACCCAGAACATCCAGCCCAGACAGCAGGGTCCGGTGAGGATCCGAAGCCAGCTCCTTCCACACAGGACCCACTTCAGAGCATCGGGGAGACTTTGACGAGCACAGGTTCAGGCATCTCCCCTCCCTGGCAGTCAGGCCTGGCCGCCTCGCCTGAGCTGCTCTGTTTTAAAAGTGCCCCTTGGAGGCCTTCGGGCACAGCTCTGTGGTAAAGATCTCGCTGTACTTCAGGACCTCCCCTCCGCCCCCTCTTCATCTGTCTGTCTGTCTCAGGGTCTCCATGGACTGTTTTTATCCAGTGTCCGTAAACTCTGGGATGGATTGGTGTGGGTGGGGCTTGGCAGCAGACCCATCTTCCCCTTCCCTCTGTGAAGGAGATAGCTGTCCCTGTCCTGTGTCCTCCTCTCAAAGGTGATGATGCCACAAAGCAGGGGACACAGTCAGTGGCAACCACATTCTGCCGCCATCGCCAGAACATCCACAGACCCAGCCAGGTCCTGAATGCCGGGCAGCTGGGACAGACACTGAAAAAAATCCCTCCCATTTGTGTGCTCCCTGTACCAGCGCCAAGAATCGACCTGACAAACACTGCCGGGGCTGCTGTGACCCTCAGAGGCCACTGTCCCGTGGGCCGGCTGCATGTGGGGCTGAGAACCCGGAGGCTCCGTGCCGCCTGCCTGAGCTCCGTGAGTACCGCGCCAGGGCTGATGCAGCAGGCAGCAGCTGCCTCTTCCTCCTTCGCGACCATCTGTTTGTTCGTCTGTCCATTGATCTGTCTGTCATCTGTCCGTCCTTTTTCTTTCTCTTGATTTAAGGACAGGGGTGGGAGAAGTGGTCCCCCACGGGAAGTGTGTGAGGACTGCGTTGGAACTTCAGGAGGGCAAACTCAGCCTTCAAACTTTGAGTGAGGAAATCTAAATATCCCTGGAGAGCTAACAAGAAAAACAAGACAAACAACCCAAAGCCAATCAACTATATTTCCAGGGAGCTCTGGTATGTGGCCAAGGCCTTGCTCAAAAACCCCTAAACCCTGAAGTCCACCTTGGTTTCACTCCTTGCCAGCTGTTTTCCCTGAGCCTGAGTCCCAGCGTCCCCAGGCACACAGCAGGGATAAGAAACCCGTGCTTAAGAGTCTTGCAAGGATTAAATGAAACAACCCAGTGCAAAAGTTTGTCCACCAAGAGCAACTGCGTGGGCTGCTCCTCCATGTGTGTGACCCGGCTGGGTGTCTTCCAAGCTTTCACAAGGTCGGGTCACCTACTAAGTGCCAGTGGCTGAGATAACTTGAAATATCCCCCACCCCCTTCTCACTGCACCTCCCGCCGCATGTACAGCGGATCCAGTGTCCCCAGGTCTCTAGCACATACTCAGTAAATGAGAATACTACCACTAAGGAACATAGCTCTTCATTTTTTTTTCTGGAATCTTCCAGCAATAAATGCTAAAAAATGTACTGTACACAGCCTGGGCAGAAAGGGAAGAAAAGCATCTCTGTGGCCTCTCTATACAGGTCACACACCCATAGACGACTGGCCCCGAAGGAGGCATCTCACCTGCATCTTTTCAAAAGAGACACTGAGTTTCAAAGCCAGTGTCACTCACTGAAACCTAGACTCTTGCCTACAGCTTGGTCCTCTTTGGAAAATCTTTTGGAAGATCCTGGGTCAATCTGGGTCCTCAGAGTGTGATCGGGGAGGAAAGGGCCAAGTTTAGTGGTTTCTCAAGAGCAACACAGAAATAGTTTTGCCAGTGTTGCATTTCTCAGACCAAGCGTTACGCACTTCTGTGTCTTCCAGGTTTTCCATCCAGGAACTGTCATAGCCATCCCGGCAGAGCTGGGCGGGAGGGAGGGGACAACCTTGGGAACCTGTCCACTGCACTTTGACCAGCAAGGGCATTTCCACATAAGGGCGAGCAGGGGACACCATCACTCCCGGCCTGCTGCAAGTGGTGGCATTTTCAGGGCCCTGGGGCTAGGAGCCATTTCCCACAGTGCCACAGGGCAGTGACCCAGGCGTCCCTCAGCTAAAGACCACGGTTCCTACAAAGAGTAAGAGTCAGATGCAGTGTTTTCAGGATAAGCTGGTGACACTGATTGTGCGGGGGTAGTGGGTGAGCACAGTGGAAGGAATGGCTTTGAGGGGAGCAGAAAGACATTGGGATGTGGAGGCTCCAGGCAGCAGCGGGTCCACTGCAGGGCATTGGGGGTGAATGAAAACACAAGCATGAGGGCTGAGACAGCCCAGTCCTCAAGATCCCCCCCACCCCCAGGAAGCCAGTGGCCGCCTGGGCCTGCACCATGCTGCCCCCAGCGGTGGCTGGAGGCTCTGCAGGCCATCTTCTAACAGGACCGCTGAGGGGCTTCCTGTTAACTTGCAAGGGCGCTCTTGACAAAGTGCCCCACATTGTGGGGCTAGACGATGGATAGTTCTGTCTCACCGGTCTAGAAGCTACAGGTCCAAGACAGATCCATGAAGTTGTGAATGTCTGAATATGACTAGAAAGAAGAAATAGAAAAGGGAATGGAAGAAGGAGGGAAGGAAGGAATAAGGAAAGGAGAAGGAAAAGGAAGACAAAGGATGGGAAAAAAGAACAGAAGGGAAGGGAAGGAAAGAGGAGGGAAGGGGCATAGGGAAAAGAGGGAAACGGAGAAAAAGAAAGCTGAAAGTTTATTTACAGCTGAGATTTTTATTCAACATAAAGTATAGCAGCAGAAGGGCCACTGCCCTGACCACACCCTTGGACTTCTGTGCCCAGAGTCCTAAGAACTCCTCCACATCTTATTCTCTGTAGTGAGCTCTATGCAGCTGGAGTGGCGGGGTCTCTGTGTGGGCAACAGGGAATGATGTTGTTGTTCATGAAAAGTGATGTGTCTGCCATCTTGTTTTCAGAGAATGGGCCCAGCTTGGCTGTGGCTGCTGGGAGCTGGGGTCCTGGCCTCTGTCTGCTGTCAGCCCTTTCCTGCCCATGGAGATAAAAGGCCCGAGGCGCCTCAGCCCCCCAGTCATGAGCTCGAGGAGCCAGCTCCTGCCTACCACAAAGTTGTGCCCACCATTACCAGCTTTGCCCTGCGTCTGTATGGGCAGCTGGCAGCACATACCCCAGGAAATGTTCTCTTCTCCCCTGTGAGCCTCTCCAGCACTCTGGCCCTGCTGGCCCTTGGGGCCCACAGTGACACCCAAACTGAGCTTTTGGAGGGCCTTGGTTTCAACCTCACAGAGATCCCAAGCGCAGACATCCACCAGGGATTCCGGAGCCTTCTGCACACCCTCGACCTGCCCAGCCCCAAACTCGAACTAAAGGTGGGAAACTCCTTGTTCCTAGACAAGCAGCTGAAACCTCAGCAGCACTTCCTGGATGGCATCAAGGAGCTGTATAGGGCTTTGGCTTTCTCTGCCAACTTCACAGACTCTGCCACGACTGGGCAGCAGATCAGTGAGTTCGTGAGAAAGCAGACTTACGGGCACGTGGTGGACTGCTTCCAGGATCTGGGCCATGACACGCACATGGTCCTTCTGAATTACATCTTCTTCAAAGGTGAGCACTTGCTCCAACAAAACCAAAGGCAGAGCACTCTTGCCGCAGGGAAGTCGCAGGCTTTCCACAACAGCCCTGCAGGATTTGTTGGCCTCTTGGGAATGTCTGGGAATAAGACAATTTTCCTGCCCTTATGTGGTTTGGAATGAAGAGGCCACACAACTCCAAAAATAATGATAGTGACCTACTTGCACAGGTCGGGAGTCATGGGGGCTGCATCTGGCTTCGGGGGTGAAGGAGAGAAGGGGAGGCAGTTTGCAAAGAACCCAGGAAGGGGGTGAGTCAAAGCAGCAAAGCGGCAGTTCGAAGGGTGGGAGAAGCGGTTTAGGTTGAACAAATCTCCAGAGAAAAGAGATACCATCGCATTTTCAAAGAACCAAAGCAGACTGAGTTTGCCTGGGATGCAATGGGGGGGACCCCAGGACAAGTACCAACAGTGCAAAGTCAAGGTGCAGAGACCATAGCTACTGAGTAGGGTACTAGACCTACTCAGGGTTCAAAACCACACCACATCTGTTTCAGAAGGATCAGTCTGGCTGGGGCGGTGCCATGTGCCCATCGTCCCAGCTATTGGGAAACTGAGGTAGAAGGATAATTTGAATCTGGGAATTTGAGACCTACCTTAAAAAAAAAAGAATAGAAATACCAGTCTGGCTACAGTTTGGAAACCAGGTTGGAGTAAGCCTGGGAGAGGAATGACATAGAAGAGATTCTCAGAGTGGTCAAAGGAAGTGTGATGGTGGCTTTGAATACAGTCATGGCTTTGCAGGTGGAATCAACACCTGGGCACGAGGGCCATGATGGCTCAGTCTCCTCCACCTGCTGCCAAGAGGAGTACTCTTGGAGGTGGGGGGGGGGGCAGATTCCAGAAGGGTGGGAGAAGTGGCACCAGCTCGGGTGACCCCTTCCTGGGCCGTGACTGTCAGAACTCGAAGTCTGGTCCTCCCTGCAGTGGTCCAGCGGGCCTAGAGCCCAGGCTTCTGGCCCTGCATCTAGGCCACTTGCGTCCCCTGGGAAGTCACCTCCCCGCGTGGCCTTGGGGACGTCCTCCCTGCAACGCGCTTTCATCCCCAGCCAAGTGGAAGCATCCCTTCGATCGCTACCAGACCCGGAAGCAGGAGCGCTTCTCGGCGGATGACAGCACCTCGCTGCGTGTGCCCATGATGCAGCAGCGGGAGATGCACAGGTTCCTCTACGACCAGCAGGTGGCGTGCACCGTGCTGCAGATCGAGTACAGCGGCAACGCGCTACTCCTGCTGGTGCTGCCCGACCCGGGCAAGATGAGGGAGGTGGAGGCCGCGCTGCAGCCCGAGACCCTGCGCAGGTGGAGCCAGCGCTTCCAGCCCAGGTGGGTGCTGCGCCTCTGGGCTTCGCTCGCTAACTTTCCTTCACCAGGGTGTGACCCAGGGCCATTTTGGACCTCAGATTTCCTCACCTGTGAAAAGGGCCCCTGGAGGATTGACTGAGTCAACAGTAGACTGGCACTTGGTCCAACAAAGTGAGAGTCCCTTTTCCTCACTAGACTCACCAGCGTTTGCTATTATTTGATTTCTTGATATAGCCATTCTTTCGGGTTTAAGCTGGAATCTCAGTGTTGTTTTGATTTGTGTTCCTGTAATAGCCAGCAGTGTTGAGCATTTCTTCATGAATTTATTGGCCATTTGTGCTTTTGCTGTGAAGTGTCTATTAATTTCACTTGCCCATTTTGACTGGGTCTTTTGTTATGGGGGATCTAATGTCTTCAACTTCTTTATGTATTGTAGATATTAGTCCTTTGTGTGAAGGATAGCTGGCAATCAGACAAGAGCACATTAGATGTGACTATCTTCCTCTGACTGGAAAGGAGGAAGGTTGGCTCACCCAGGGTGTCGTGTATCTTTGGACTCTGTCTTTTCACTCATGGCTAACACTTGCTAAGTGTCGACCCCCATCTGTGCCACCCTCCACCCATGCAACCCCCTATGCCCCTAACTTCTCCCAGTGGCCCAGGACATGCCACCCAGAACTGCTATGAGAAATGTGTCCAATTGTCCAGCTGTCCTTCCACCTCACTTAGGCATCTGGGCCCTCTCATTGTGCAGGAGTTAAACTGGCAGCAACAGTGATAACCTGAATTAACTTCTCTGATCTGAATTGATTACAGATTAGAGCTTTAAAATTGATTTTTAACTAGCTGATTTTGCAAGTGCCCTGGAAATTTTCAAATAATGATTAAGGAAATGAATAATCCCAGGGAGAAAGTGATAGCTGTGTCTTGGGTGACAAGATGTTTCTGAACATACTGTGGGGCATATGATGGGTGGTTGGGGAACCCCAGGTACAGGGGGACAGTGGTGGTCTACTTGTGACTCAGGGGGACAAACATACCCTCACCTGGTCCTCTTGCTCTCTCTCATAGCCTGCTAGATTTGCACTTACCAAGGTTTTCAATTTCTGGAACGTATAACCTGGAAGAGATCCTTCCTCAGATTGGTCTCACCAACATATTCGATGTGGGAGCTGACTTTTCAGGAATCACCGGGCAGCTCAACAGAACCATCTCCCGGGTAAGGCGGTGGCTGTGGCTGTGGCCATGTGGTGAGTGATGAGTGGGGTCTCTCTCCTCTCTAACAAGTTGCACTTGAAGATCAAACTCCCCTTTGGTTTTCCTACATAGACTCTTCAAAACCACAGTCTCTTGGCTTCTTTTCACTGGCAGCTCCCTTTCCATCTTCCTCTTCTAGGCCTGTGTTGTCTGGGAAAGAGTACAGTTTCTCCATCAACAGAACCTCGCTTGAGGTCATCCTCTGAGCCAGAGCTCTCCCAGGTGTGGGATGGCATTGCTCTTATCACTAAGGCATCCTCCTAGGGCAGCAGCGAGGGTCTCTTAGCCTTTGTTACAGCCACAGAGTGGGCAGAACAGGAAGTGTCCATCAGCCTGTAGCTCAGCATCTTTCCGGGAGAAAGGCTTACTTCCTGTTCATGTTACACGTCAGAGGCAGCTCCCTGGCACTGGCTGTGCATCTGGTTCCTGCATCTTCCTCCTTCCAGGGTATGGGGTGAGGGGAGCCCCACTCTCAGGGAGAGAGGAGATCAAGAGAAAGTGTGCAGTGGCTCTCAGTCCTCCGGCCCAGGACTGTGTTGGCCGTTCGAGGCCGTTTGCAGTAGGGAGAGTCCGTGCTCTTTCTGACTGGAGGCCCCGGGCCAGTGACCAGGAGGATCTGCACCCCACTCACAGGAAGGGAGAGGCCACATTTGGGGTAATAGCCCAGCGAGGGCAGCAGCAAGGCCCTTCCCTGAGCGTCAGTTGTCCTTTGTGTTTTATGACAAAGGTGTTCCTCACCACTGGAGTCTTTCTTGGGAAAGGATTCTGTGTCTTTCTAGGAAAAGACCAGCGAAGGGTGGAGTGTGCTGCCCAGTGATGGGGACATGGGGTGTGTGCGTGTGTGACTGTGTGATTGTATGTGGGTATGAGTGTGCACACTAGAGGAAGAAGGGAAATGTTTTTGCATTTAAAGAAACTTTTCTCACAGTGATCTTAAATGCTACTTTAATTTCTTTGCATAGAAAACAATCAAGGGAGCATCTAGGCCAATTTCTTTCAACTTCATTTAAAAGCTGCCCCTGCCCTCGATGCCCCTCACCGGCAGAGTGTCTGGCTCTCTTCTCTTTCTGTAGGTGTCTCATAAGGCAGTGGTGGACATGAGCGAGAAGGGCACCGAGGTGGGGGCTGCCTCCGGCCTCCTCTCCCAGCCACCAGCCCTGAATGTGACCTCACCGCTGCACGCCCACTTCAACAGGCCCTTCCTGCTGCTGCTGTGGGAGGTGACCACCCAGAGCCTGCTCCTCCTGGGCAAGGTGGTCAACCCCGCTGTGGGGTGACTGTGCTGGGAGGCCAGGGTGTCTTCTGTCCCCCAGCTGAACAGGAAGGCCAGCCCGGCTTGCACTGTGGGATGGGTGCAGGCCAGGGAACCTGTGCTCAGATGCTAATAAAGCTCGGATTTATGAGCCCTGAGGAGTTGACTGTGTCCAGCCCAGAGTAGCTTCCCCAACATTCCATGGTCACCTCAGTCTGATGTTGCTGACTGGAACTAGGAAGCAGAAGCTGAGAATAGCCGATGTTATGGTCTCCTGGGAAACGGGTACCACTGTCACCACCATGATAGATATTTGCTGAGTGTCCTTTAGGTTAGGCTCACAGTGAGCACAGGGACATGGAGTCTCTCCATAAGCAAGCATCTCCCTTCCTAGAGGCCCATCTGAGCTGACAGCCAAGTGAGGTCCTGCGATGACTTTGCTCGGAAGTCAGCAGCCAGATCACCTTGGGGTGATCACCTTCGGAAGTCAAGGGCCAGATCACCTTGGGGTGGCTACAGCTGGACATGAAAAGCTGGGGCATGAACAGGATGACACAGTCATGGGTCAAGCAGCCAGGACTGCTAACTGGAGCAGCAAGGGAGGAGCACCAGGCCAGGGGCCACCCCGAAACCAAAGAGCAAGACAGGCACTGGGCAGAAGCACCGTCAGAAGGCTGTTTTCAGTGGAGACGGGGCAGCTTTCAGAGACGGGAGTACAACTCCCTAGATGTGCTCGTCTGGGACACATTTGCCCGGGACAGAAGAGGAAACCACCAAAGCTACGTGTATACATTGTCATCAGGTGGTTGGGAAGTCCTCAGACTATGTGTTCTTGATGAAAGGCTTTAGTCGAGACACAGAGAAGCAGTGTGAGGCAAAGGCGGAACTGATTGCACAATGAGACAGTGCCAGGAAGAAGTACACAGGGAAAGAGGGCAGGAGCCGGGACGGCAGCTGTAGCGAGTGTGAGTTTAAGTTTAGTTACAGGAGTTTTGGCAGGATGTTCTGTCTTTTCAGTCCTCTTCACTCGTCTCCGGAGTTCTCTCAGATCTCGATAAAACCAAAAAAGACCTTGATGTAAGTTTTTTGTGCAAAGTCTGCTGAAACTTCCCAGGGTCTGTTTGTCAGTGGGACTCATGAGTTAGATACTCTAGAGAGCACCCTGCCCCTGGGAATGTTCCTCACTTAACGTGGGTAGATCTTATAATGCTACTTTTATTCCTCTTTTAATCAACGGGCTGTGGGCAGCAGCAGCTAGGAATGCTGAATGTCTTGATTTCTTTTAGGAACAAATAGTGCTAAAGTCTTGGCTGTTCAGTGTCTGACCTTAAGATTTCACCCTGCTGCAGAGAGATGGCTTCGGACTGATGAAACCTGCTAGAGACTGTAACCACTGAGGTCTTTACTTCTTTGCTTAGCTAGAACTGGCAAAGCATGTCATTTTGACAACCTTTGTTCCTCGGGCCCGCTCATGTCTCACTTATCACCGTACCCAGGGGAAATCTCCTGTGTGAGATGCTTCAAAGATATGTGGTTCCGTTGCAAGACAGCACAAGGTCCCACAGTTCCAGGCTCTTTCTATCCCACTCAAAGAATTAGCCAGGGCAATCAATGAATAGGTTAATAGGTACTTTTACTTAAAGTACAAGAAGAAAAGGGAAAACATGAAAAGAGAGAGAAAAAAAGAGTGAAGAGAAATGAAAGAGCAAGAAGAGATGTGTCCTGAATGCAGGACAGGCCACTGCAGAAAGAGGTGCACAGTAGACAGCAAGATGGATGTAGGGGTGAAGTCAATGACCGTGGTCTTTTGTACCCTCCCAGCTCCCATCCCTTGTTCTGCCTATCCTGGCTGTGATTGACAGGTCACATCCTGGGGTGGGTCAACTTCTCTGTTCCAGCTCAGGTTATATCCTTTGGTCGCTCTGTGAGCTTGTTAGGACCAAACTCTGTCACCCATCACTATAACCACGCAACTCACAAGCTCTGTCCGCCTTCATCATACTGATGAAACCAAAGCCCAGTTCTGCCCTTCCCTTGTCTCTCCCATGTATACACTTTGGTAACTGTGGAGGATGAAAAGAAAGAGTCATCGTGACTGGTCACACTTCAGTCCCAAGAGGACTTTAATTCACCCAGCAACCACCCCGTCCTTGTGCAATCAATTCCTTTCATCCTCTTGAAAACCGATTTCATGGAACTCTGACAGACATCCAGCTCCTTCCTCTTCATTCCTGTAAATAAGCCCTTTCTACACTCTGGGTGGGGTGACCATGCTGCTGCCACATCCAGCCCTGTGCCCGTCAGCTTGGTGCCCTCCATGACTAGAACCCCCCCACCCCCACAGACTCCTGAAGTCTCCTTGTCCCTGTCTACCTCATCATTCTCTGCCAACAAGCAGCTTTTTCCCACCAAGCTCAGGCCAGGTACCCTGGCGTGCACAAAGGTGAATAAACAGGTTACCTGTTCCCAGCTCCTGGGAGGATAGAAACTTACAACAATTTCGTTATTTCTATTTTTGGCTTGGTAAAAACATAAGTAATAGCCTCAGCCACTTTAAGGCAAACAAGAGATTTACTCTTTTAACCAAAATGGCATTTTAAAATTTATTTTTTACCAGTATATGTTGATGATACAAATTATTGCAGTCCTTGAGGAACGTACATGTACATACTGCATGTAAAACATTCTTCTTCCCTCCCCTCCTCGAGCTCCCCTCTGCCTTCTTCCTCTGATCCTTTGCCCATCTCCACAAGCCTACCTTCCTGTTTCCTATCATCTAAGTTTCCTTTTGCTCTGTAATTATATTTTTGGTTTCTCATATAAGAGAAAAAGTTGATATTTAATTTGTGTTTATTTCACTTAGCAATATGGTCTCAACGTGCATCCATTTCCCCACACATGACTCTAGTTGATCCTTCTTTATCACAGAGTAGCACTTCATTTTACATACATTTCATATTTTCTTTATCCATTTATCTGTTGATGGGCTTATAAGAATCTTATGGCCATGAGCAGGCATGAGTTGGCGTCAGCAAACTATCAATGCCTTATTGTATTAGTCAGCATGGGTTAGATTATGCTTCAGTAATAACAACCTCCAGGACCTTAGTTGCTTCTGGTGCCAGCTGGCTATGGGTACAAACAACTTTAGAGCATCTGTCCTTGGGACATTATGTGTGAGGCAGTCTGGTGGTCCCACAGTTCTGACCTGGTGGCTATACTGACCCTGTGAGGCCCAGGCAACATAGACAGTATGTTCTCCAGCAGTTCTTTGCCCAGAGCATGTATCTTCCCAGGGGCAAGATGGCTGAAAAGTGTCACCTCCTGTATGCCCAGTGGAAGTAGGTAAGCAGTATTGATGTCTCCCACACCCAGTGCACCCCACCCTGTACCAGAAGTTTTTGCTCGTCTACCTTTAGCCTGGCACCTGGCTGCTAGACATGGGCAAGGATAAAACGGTGTTCTGCATATACACCAACAACTCACTCAGGGGAGCAGTTTGGGTGTCACTTGAGAGACCCTCATTCTATAACCCTCAGGACACACCCTGGACAGGTGTGTTCTTCCAAATGCCAGTAAGCAAGGAGAATGGAAGTCACTCTGGCCAGGGCTAGGAAGCAGGGATTCTGGAAACGATCGCTGTTCCTCACTAAGCTTGATCACATTTAGCCCAGATATGGGGAGTGCAGAAGAATGTAGTCATTGTTCTTTTCCTTCTATTGTGTACTTCATTACTGCTCATACTGAGAAGCTGGCCTGTTGTTATATTGTAGCCACAGAGGCAGAGTAGATGATTTCTGATCATTTAAATGCCAACAGCTAACTTGGTGTGTGGGGTGTGTGTGTGTGTGTTGTGTGTGGTGTGTATACACATACTGAGCATGTGAAATGTACTGTAATGTCTCATCACAAGCTTATTGCAAAAGACAAGACTAATCCACAAACTATGAGGAAATGGAGATTTCAAATGTTTATGTAAATCATAAAGTCAGGCTGTTGCCCCAGGAAAATTCTCCAGGGGAAAATCCCTGAGGCAGGATGCGTGCGAGACTGTCTGGTCTGGCTTACCGCAGAGAGAGGTAGACAAATAATCAGGGCTGTAAATTGATTTCCTGCTAGGGTCCTCACTGATGCTGAAATTGAGTGAAAGAAGAAAGGAGTCACAGGAAAATGTGGGAAATTTTAGGCGGAAGAATGAAAACACACACTCAGAAACTCCTTCAGATTAAGGTTTTGCAAAACCAGGACTCTGACAGACTCAAGCTGACTGAGTCCTTGCGGATCCCAGACTGCATGTGCCTCCTTCCCAGCATGATGCGCTGGGCTCAGAGCTGCTGGGAAAACATACAACACTTTGTGGATGGATTAATTCATGTGCCTGGAGGTGCAGATTCACACTTGATCGGAGTCATAATTTAGAGAATCACAGCTGGGAACCTGTTTCAGAACTTCCCTGAGCTCAGGAGAACCAGACATCCCCCATGATTACTGAACGGGGGTTAGAAAGTAAGTTAAGTTTCCGAAGGACTGTGCCTTGATGAGCAGATGGCCAGGCAATTAGGTATTAAGGCAAAGAATCCAAACAGGCTCTAGATGTTGCTTTTGCATTTGAAAGATGTTCTTAGATACAAAGTCAGGGATCCCCCTAAGATCTTTTCAAGTTAAAAGCTAAGAAGGTAATTCTTAAAATCTGGGCCACGAGGACCTTTCTCCCAGGGAGGCCTCTGGGAGACATCCCTGGCGCACATGGCAGGACAGGTGAATGACAGACAAGACTAACACACTCTCTAGGCACCAGAGTCAAAGCCAAAACACATCATCAAATCTACCATATGACACAGGCACGGAGAATGAGGAGCACTACCAACTCCACAGTCACTCAAATTCTGTTTCCCGGGGTTCGTGGAAAGGTGAGGTGACAGCTCATGACAACTGTGGCCCTGGAGGCTTCACAGGGGAGCTTCTTTGTGCAGGGTGCCCTTCCTCAGACTCCCCAACACCCTGAAGTAGATATCACCCCAACTGTGTCTGGAGTCTCACAGAGTTTAGTGTCCCTAAGTCCCACAGCCAGGCAGTACCTGGAGCATCTTTGTGCCCTTTGACTTCACCCTGGGAGCTTTGGACTGTCAGTCTTTTCCAAATGACAGTGTTCTGGAGGGAAGCCCAAGGGCTGGAAAAGAGAAGAGACGAGAACTCCCAGAGAAGTCACTTCCCCAAAAGACCCTGAAACTCACTTATGTACATACAGCTTCTTCTGTTTGATTGAGTTAAAACAAACTCCGCCCTCTTTTTATATAGGCAACATGTTCCTGTGAGACATAGGAGAATATAAGGAACAATGTAGAAGCGTCCCGGCTGGTAAAGCTGCATTCCAGGATAATCACTGTGCTGTCTCCTTCACCGACCTCTGTACACACACTTCTCTGATCCATATGTGCAGAGAGATAGAGACAGAGATAATGCTACTCTTTGCAGTGTTTTGTGAACTGCTTTGTTCTCATCTTAATGTTCAGGTCAATACACACAAAAAAGAGTGGAAAGGAAAAAGGAAGAGAAAGAACCCCAACTTTTATTGACTTAGTCAGGCCCTTGCATCCATTTACTTTATCTTAACAACCATCCTAATATCTCAGAACCACAGTCTCAGTTACAGATAAGGATGATAAGTGAAGTGTTGAGCAACTTGTCTGCAGTAAACTGAGCTCAGATGTCCCACACCTAAATCCCGACAAGTCCATGCCATCCAGGGGATGTCGGGGCCACCATCTTTCTAGAGTGCTTCACACCAGGACAGAAGGAGACCTCGAAAGCCATGAG
>PVIR01018219.1:0-33716 GCA_004026965.1 Petromus typicus
TTTTTTTTTTTTAAATTTTGAGACACGGTCTCATTTTGTAGTTTAGACTGTCCATGAACTCACTATATAGCCCGTGCTACCTCAAATTCATGGCAGTCCTCCTGCCTCTGCCTTGTGAGTGCTGGAATTACAGGAATGAAGCACCACTCCCAGCACAAAAAACACTGATTTTTAAATTTTGTTTCTTGGAATAGAGTCTTGTTATGTATTTCAGACTTTTCTTGAACTCTTTATCCCGTGCTGGTCTCATACTCATGGTGCTCCTACTGCCTCAGTTTTCCAGGTGCTGGGATTACAGGTGTGCACCACCATACCCAACTTAAAAGTGTCATTTTTAAGTGTATAGTTAGTGGCATAAGCAACCATTGCTACTGTGCATCACCACTTTTTTCATTTTCCTAAGCTGAAAGTACATTCTCTTTAAGTATGACTGCCTATTTATCCCTGTCCCTAGCTCTTTTTTCTGTCTGAATTTTGAGTGTGTTAGGTGTGCCTTAAATATGTGGAATCATAGTATTTGTCTCTTTGTGCAGGATATTTTTGTTTTAATCATGTCTGAGTTCATATGTGTTATAGATTGTCACAACTTGTTTCCTTTTTAAGGCTGAATATTTAATTGGATGTATTTACTACATTTTGTTTCTCTGTAGTTTATGTATGGGTTGTTTTTTAGCTTTTGGCTTTTGTGCATAGTGCTACTGTAAAAATGAACATACAAATAGCTGTTCAGGTTTTGGGGTATATAATGAACAGAATTGCTGGATCTTATGGTAATACTATTTGCAATTTTTTTTTTTTTTTTTAGTTTTTTTTTTTGAGATAGGGCCTTGCTTTGTAGTTCAGGCTGGCCCTGAGCTCAGCCTCTATCTCACATCACAGCAATCCTCCTGCCTCTGCCTCCTGAGTGCTGGGATTACAGGCATGAACCACCACGCCCAGCACTGTGGTATGTGGTGCTGATTGCTGCTGGTTGTGAGTCTCCATACCCAGTATGATACGTGGTTACCGGGGATCAGTCTGGGTCCTTGTGCTTGCAAGACAGGTGCCGGAATCACTGAGCTAAATCCCCGGGCCTATTTGCAATTTTTGAGCAGCCACCATAGTGCTTTCTATAGCAGCTACACCATTTCACTTTCCTTCTAGCAGGGCACAGAGGTTCAAATTGCTCCATATCCTTTTCAACATTTCTTACCTTCTGTGGTTTAGTAGCTATTCCTACTGACACCAAGTAGTAACTGGCTTTGAGTTTTTCTAATTAGTAATCTTCAACATCATTTAACTTACTGATGAGTCTTTGTGTATTTTTGGACAAAAGTTTTAAGTACTATGCCCATTTCATTGGTTTTGTTATGTTGTGGATATTTTTAATGTATTTTGGGTATTAACTTTTATCACAAGTGAATGTTTTTTTGAAGGGGAGTATTACTGGGGATCAAACCCAGGGCCTTGCACATCTACTGTTCTGCAAGTAACTTTTTAAAGCTCCCTTAACTGCCCTGAAATACTTATAGATTAGATAAAAATAATAGAAATGAATGATTATAAAAGGAAATTAATTCAACATGTAGTACCAGAGAAGACAAACACTACTATAAATTTCCAAAATGCCCTTTGTATAGGTCATTTGCCTGTCTCAGAGGAAACCAATGTCTTAAGTGCTTAGTACTTTTTTTTTTTTGAGACAGGGTGTGGCTTTGTAGTTCAGGCTGGCCTCAAACTACCAGCTATCCTTGCCTTAGCCTTCATTGTTGGAACCACAGTTGTGTGCTTGAGAATGCTTGTACTTTTAAGGGAAAAAAGCACCACAAACTGTTTATTGTACAGTAGTTTGATTATTTTACTTACCTAATGTTTACTGCTAGTGTAGTTGAATTTGTAGTTAGCATTATTAAAGTATTGTGTAGTGACATATTTTTTCTAGAAATGATTAAAGGATCAGATAAGAGTTTGTCTTTATTTCTGATAGAAGATAAAAATCATCATCTAGTTGAATGGTTCTTCTAGTAGAAGAAAAAACTACAGAATGAATTTATAATGCTTAGACTGTGGAAGATAAATTTAGGGCCATAGTATTAAAAGTGAAACACTTTCAGTTTTAATTTTTATAGTAAAAACATTCTAAGAATTGATCTTTTTGAACAGTTGTCTGCTAGTGTTTTTTTAATGGAGTATACACCCACTTTTAGATGAGTTTTATTGTGGTATAATGTACACACACTCTTTTCCTTAATCTGTAACTCCTTCATAATCAGAATATAAAACATTCATATCACCTCAGGAAATTAACTTTTTTTTGCTTCTCTTAGTTCTAAGCCCCGAAAGAGATCAGTGTTTTGCTTTTCCTTCAGTAGTATTTATTGTTTTCAGACCATCCTGTCATAGTGCCATTTCCCTGCCAGAAAAGCTTCATATTTTGGATTTTTGGATTAGGTATACTGGAATTCTTTCATCTGGAGTACTAGTTGTTAGAGATATCCCTTGCCTCAGCAAATGTTAGCCTGTTATTCATAGCTAACATAGCAAAATGTTAAGATTCTTTTTCCAGTTTTTCATTTCTGAACTTCAGTAAATAGAGAATAAAGAGTCCACATTTTTGTCATGGTTTCATACCACTGGTTAAATAATTAATTGATGTTGGTCAAGCCTGTCTTTGGAACACTTAAATTCTTGCTGTATAAAATAGTACCTAACAAAGTTATCCTTAAATTTACGTCCTTGCTTTGATTGCTCTCTAAGCACAGTCTATACATTACCTTATTTGCTCTCTGTTGTCCGTCTCCATCACAAACTCTTCTAGGGTAGGAACATTTTCTCATTAGTTTACTGCTGTATTCTCAATCCAGTTAATTACCTCTAAACAGCTTGAATTACATAGCAAGACCTTATCTTGAAAAGTTTTTTTTCCTCTTTTAGCTGTTGAATTATAGGGAATGTCACTCTTATTTACAACAGATTGTTCTCTGATTTAAAAAGCAAACAATAAAAAATCGAAACACCTTTTAGGTTTTAAGCAGTGGCTTTGAAAATATGTGGTAAGCAGAATTTTCAGCTCAGTTTCAGAGGTCAGGAAGGCTATGACAGTTGTTTTTTTAAAAATAAATTATAGAATCTTTGAGGAGAGCTTTAATTATTATTATTATTATTATTTTTTTTTTTTTTGAGACAGGGTTTCGCTTTGTGGTTCAGGCTGGCCCTGAGCTCAGCCTCCAACTCACATCACAGCAATCCTCCTGCCTCTGCCTCCGAGTGCTGGGATTACAGGCGTGAGCCACCACGCCCGGCACTGTGGTATGTGGTACTGGTTGCTGCTGGGCGTGAGTCTCTACACCCAGTATAGGTATGTGGTTACCGGGGAATCGAACCCGGTCCTTGAGTTTGCAAGACAGGCGCTGGAACCACTGAGCTAACTCCCCGGCCCAGCTTTAATTATTTTTGATATTACAGAATTTCTCTGATTTTGTTCTGGTTCTGTGAGAAAGATAGGCTTGCAAGAGGCTCCACTTAGTAAATCACTAGAAAGATGTTAAGTATTAGGCTCAGTGAATATGAAATTACAGTTTGAGGAGCACAACCTAACATTGAAAACTACTTGGAAAATGGATCTGCCTTAATAATTAAGTTATCTTAAGAATTTTCCTTGTGCTTTAGATTTTCCTTTTCCTTTGATTGATAGTTTTATATTTTTACATAATTCTGTACCGTTCCATTCTCTACCAGTAAAATGAATCCCATTTATGGGAATAATGTGAGTATGGTGATAGGTGAATGAAAATGTTTTCATATTAATCCTCTTGAATTAGAACCTTCCAGGTATAATTATCATTAGGACAATAGCCCATTGGATTAGAAATATGACTTTACCTCTGTAGGCTATTTAGACCTATACTTTGTGTGGTTTGATATAGTAGCTCAGTGACTGAAATTTAAAATTTAGTGAGCTGTTTGTATATGTGTTAAGGTCAACATTTTATATTTGGTAGGGTCTATACTTATTTTATTCTGGATTATTTATAGTATATGCATATCTGCAGCTCTGGAGATAATCTTAAAATGTGCTTTACATCTGTGTAGAAACCCGTTTTTCTTGTTTTAAAAACTAGGTAATATGAACCTCTTTGGGATATAACAACTAAATGAGATGAGATCTAAGCAGATGCCTAACAGATAATAAATATATTCAGTATTTTTTTGTGATTAAGTGTTTCACCTACTGCTAATTTTGAGATATTTTTTTGAGACAGAATCTCACTGTGTAGTCTCCTGAGAGATCTTCTGCCTCAGCCTCCCAATAGGTGGAATTACGTGCATGTGCCACCATACTCTCACTGAAACCTTCAGAAAATATGCTTCATTGGAAGATACATAGAAACTTATGTTTTCTGTCATTCTTTATTTAATTTATTTTTTTTCCCTGCATGGAGATTGAATTCAGGACCTTATGCTTGCTTGGCAGGTGTGTTTACCAGGAGTAAATTCCTGCCCCCTCTTTTTTTTTTTTTTTTTAGGTTTTTTGAGACAGGGTCTCGCTTTTGTGGTTCAGGCTGGCCCTGAGCTCAGCCTCAAACTCACATCACAATCCTCCTGCCTCTGCCTCCCGAGTGCTGGGATTACAGGCGTGAGCCACCACGCCCGGCACTGTGGTATGTGGTATTGGTTGCGGCTGGGTGTGGGGTCTCCACACCCAGTATTGTTATGTGGTTACCAGGGAATCGAACCCGGGCCCTTGCACTTGCAAGACAGGCGCCCGAACCACTGAGCTAACTCCCCGGCCCTGCCCCCTCTTTTTTGAGACAGGGTCTTGCTGTGTATGTAGTTCAGGCTGTCTTTGTACTCATTGGCCTTCAACTTGCTTAGATCCTCCTGTTTCAGGTCTGAGCTACCATGCCCAGCTTTTTTTTGTTGTTTTGTTGTTTTGTAGGACAAGGTTTCAATGTGTAGTTCAGGCTGGCCTCGAACATGTGCCAGTTCTCTTGCCTCAGCCTCCCAAGGTCTGGGATTACAGACTTGAGCCACAACACAACACCCTGTACTTTTTCTGAGATAATATCTGAATTGGACATATGATGAGGACTAAATGATTTAAGATATACGCAAACGGCTTGCAAATAAATGTATTTGCTGGATGAGTAGGATCACAATCTCAAAAAATAAGTAAGTTGAATATATAATTTTAGCTAGCTTCATGACTCATTATGTCCTTAAAGTAAGGGACTTCAATTTCCAAATCTTTCATTTGACATCAAAGATGATATCACTGTCAGCACTTTGGACTGACTGCACAGTTTGACTTGTTTAAAGGCGTTTTATTTCCTGAAACATGGCTTGTTGGTTTTTGGATGATTGCTCTATAGCCTAACTCAGGTTCAAAAGAATAGAGATTATGTTTAGTATATAAAGATGTAGGAAATGGTAAAGTTGCTAAAAGGATTTGAAATTATTTTGAATTCATGTACACAGTGTACATTATAGAAGGTAGAAGATTTTTTTAGAGAAATGTTATTCCTTTCATAACCCAGCAGTGATTCTCCCCTGAAAAACCCAGTTTCTTTTGCTTCCTCAGAGACTTGTTTAGGTATACACAAATATGTATTTTTCTCTTACAAGTAATAGCATGCTTACCTGCCTTACATCATTTTTACTTAATGACATATCTTCAAAATTGTTTTATATCTTTATTTTTACTGGATGCATAGAAGTCTGTTTTATGTACCATTGATGTATGTAGCTTAATTTTTTTCTTTAATGAGCAGTAGTGCACATTATTGTTTTGAATGATACACAAAAAGTTTCTCTTCATTAAAGACTTTTTAAATTTCTTGCACTAATGAGATATCAGACCTTTTTTCCTTGGCTAGTTGCTTTTCTTTGATGCAAGAATTAAATTTTCCGTGTGTAAAATCTTAGGAATGAAAGTAAGTCTGCCCTTTATCTGTGATACATGTGATGAGCACTTTTTCCCCCATAGTGAAGTTGAACTCTTTAACTTGGTTCAGGTTAATTGTCTCATAGAACACTATTATTTATGCATTTACATTTTAATATATGTGTGCTTTTACTACTTTGAGATTTTGTGTTATACCTAGAAAAGCAGCTCTGCTTCTTAATATACTGTTTTTTTTTTTTCCTGTCCTCCCTTAGCTTTAAAACTTGGATCCATTTAATGATTATTTTTGTTAAATTTATTTTGTAGTGCTGGTAATTAAGCCCTGGGCCTCACCTATAATAAAAGCATGTGCCCGTTTATTGATCTGTACTATGTTTTGGGTAAGATTTGTGATGACGTTTGTCCCAACTCTTCTCAAATACTCAATTTTTTTAGTTTTGTGTGGGCTTTTCAGACATACAGTACTGCTGTTATTTTTTTTTTTTAAGATTTTTTTTTTTGGAGAGGATCTTGCTTTTGTAGTTCAGGCTGCCTCTGAGCTCAGCCTTGAACTCAAATCACAGCAATCCTCCTGCCTCTGCCTCCCAAGTGCTGGGATTACAAGTGCCCGGACCTATGATATGTGGCTCTGATTGTTGGTGAGTGTGAATCTCCATGCCCAGCATTGTTGTATGTGGTTACCCTGGATTGAACCTGACCTGGGTCCTTGCACTGAGCTAAATCTCCAGCCCAATGCTGTTGTACTTTAATCATTGTGTTTTTTAGAACTATCATGTTAAGTAAAAGGATTTACAAAAGCCTGAGGAATCTGTTTTAGTAATTATTTAACAAAAGATTTTATAATTCCAGAATGCTGATTAACCTTTGACATGCAAATTATCAAGCTGATTATTTTGTTGTAAAAGTTAATTACATTTTTTTTTTCTGGTACTGGGAATTAAACTCAGGACCATGAGCTTAGTAGGCAGGAATGGTGCCACTGAGCTACATCCTCAGCCCAGATGAGTTACATTTTAAAAGATGCTGAGAGCAGAGACCAGGGATCCGGTGTACATTTAGCAGGTCCTGGGTTCAATCATGTAACACTAAACACATATAAAAAGTTCAGTATGATAATGTAGATGAAGATGTGCTTGTATTTAAAGTTCTTAGGAACTACACTGTGGGCCCAACTTCAGACCAAGGTAAAATGGAAATGTTTGTTTTAGATTGTAGTATTGGACATTGAACCCAGGACCTTCAAACTCCATATCACCAGCTATTAATTTTTTTTTTTTTTTTTTTTTTTTGAGACGGGGTCTCACTTTGTAGTTCAGGCTGGCCCTGAGCCCAGCCTCAAACTCACATCACAGCAATCCTGCCTCTGCCTCCTGGGTGCTGGGATTACAGGCGTGAGCCACCATGCCTGGCACTGTGGTATATGGTGCTGATTGCTACTAGGAATGAGTCTCCACACCCGGTATTGTATGTGGTTACTCGGGATCAAACCCGGGTTCTTGAGCTTGCAAGACACGCACTGGAACCGCTGAGCTAAATCCCTGGCCCAACCAGCTATTAAATTTTTGAGGGAGGGTCTCCCCAAGATGTTCAGGTTATGTTTAAATTTGAGGTCCCCCTATTTCAGCCTTCCAGAGTGCTGGGATAACAAGCATGTGCCACCATACTGTACTTTTGTTTTTTTCTATTTATAAAATGAATTGTGAGGATCACTTGAGAGAACTCAAGATTGGTGAGATTGGTGAGGCTGAGGAAGGAGAATCACTGCAAAATTGAGGCCAGCTTGGGCTGCGTAGTGAGTTGAAGGTCAATTTGAATTACATAGTGAGGCCTTATCTCAATACAATTTTTTTTTGTTTTGAAGTAGGGTTTCATTAAGTTGCCCAAGTTGACCTGGATTTTTAAGTATTGTTCCAGCCTTCCAGATAGCTAGGCTTATGGATATTTGTCACCTTGCCCAACCTTATTTGTATCTTTTGCTTTGATTTAAAATTTTTTTTTGCTTGAGTCTCATATCATCCTTTTAATTGTAGGAGGACACTCTTTTTTTTCCCTTATAAGTTACTTTTGGAATTTTTGTATGTCGTTTTGGTTAAATGTTTAAATTCATATTAAAAGTTTTTAATGATTTCTTACATGTTGCTATTTTTAAAAATGTATTTTATATTATTCATATTAAACTGAGATAATAAAAAGCCTAGGAGTTTTGTGTATGGAGCAGTGGTTATTGGATGACTATTAAGTTACCCTGAAAAGCCTTATCTCTGTGGTGATCGTTACAGCTGTGGAAAGAATCTCTCTTTCTCTTTCTCATTTTTGTCTCTCTCTTTTCTCTATTTGCCTCTTTCTTACTCTGATATGTGCTTGTGTGTTCATGTAGGTTGTTAAGTTTTTCAGTTATTACTTTTTCTGTTCCATGTCTTGTTGTCCTCTGTTTTATATCTGTGGTACTGCATTTCTTAGTCCTAAATACAGTATCTTAGTATTTTCCAGAGCACATTCCACATGTGTTCTACCTTCTCCACTTAAATTTTAGGCCTTGAGTTCCATTGTTTCTTTTCATCAGTTAATTATGTCTCCATTTAATGTTAATGTAGACATTTTACAAAGTGATTTGTGGACATCTTTTCATTGCCACAATTTTTTTCATGGCAATAATCAGTTTCCTTAGTTTACTGTAGCTCTTTATAAGTATTTATTAATAATTATTTGACTCTTGCTACTCAGAGCTCAGCTACTTCATGTTTTGGTTACTAGCCATTTAGTAACGAACTCTTAAGCAGTGTGGCTTTGCAGTAGAAATGCTTTCATGTTTAGGGGATTTGTTTTCTTAAATAGTACCCATCTATTAAGCAAAAATATTACTGTATATCCTGGTGATAAAGTGGATTTGGATTTTGTGTTTTTCAAACATAAAAGCGTACTGATTGCAAGGCCACAGACTTAGTAAACTTTTTCTGGCTTCAGAATATTGGTATATAAATTTCAGCTTTTTTTTTTTTTTTTGTGAAACATAAAAAATATCCTAATGGCAGTGTTCCCTTTAAAGTAAAATTGTTGATGATACTCTTTTTTGGTAAATCATGAAAGCTATGCCATTGTACTTAGAACTACAGGGTTAGGCAGTAGGGTAGCATTGAAAGAAGGAACATGGCTGAGTGAGCAGAGTCTGACTGAGAGACCCAGTGGGAAGCCAGTTTGGTGGATTGGGTTAGCCCTGGGAAGAAAGATGGTCATAGGTCAAGCAGCTTTTGAGATAGAACTTTTATCATCTCAGTTTAATATTTATTGGGTTGCATAGGTAAGAATTGAATGACTTCTTTTCCTTGTTCATTTTACATATTGCCACCATATTTGTTTTCTGAAAGCACGTTCACAGATGATTGCAGCTTTAAAACTTGTAATTCTCTGAGTTACGGTTGTTGTTTCTCATCCTTATGTGTGCTATTCAAGACCCTCTAGGAGTGTCCCCAAACAATTTTCTGTACTTGAATTTGCACATACCTAAGAGTATAGTTGAGCTATTGGTTACTGGTGAGAGTTTAGCAACTACCCATTTCAGATATATTTGTTAGAGAATGGTATAATATATGTATGTAGAAAGGAAACTCCCAGTAGTTGTCATAAGAGGTCTGTTCAAAAAATATCCCTGACTGGGCCGGGGAGTTAGCTCAGTGGTTCCGGCGCCTGTCTTGCAAGCGCAAGGGCCTGGGTTCGATTCCCCGGTAACCACATAACAATACTGGGTGTGGAGAACCACACCCAGCAGCAACCAGTACCACATACCACAGTGCCGGGCGTGGTGGCTCACGCCTGTAATCCCAGCACTCGGGAGGCAGAGGCAGGAGGATTGCTTGATGTGAGTTGGAGGCTGAGCTCAGGGCCAGCCTGAAACACAAAGCGAGACCCTGTCTCAAAAAAAAAAAAAAAAAAAAAAAATCCCTGACTTTAAATTCTTGAACATAAAATGATTGTTGCTTTGCTTGCCTACTTTGTCTGTCTTCCCTTCTTTAAACAGTAGTAAAGTTACCATCTGTGTATAGCTGGCAGTTTTCTGCTGAATTAAGGGGAGGGGAATGAGGAAAAATAAGAGTCAAGATACATCATGTACGGTACAAATTCTCAATGTCCATTGTGTTCATAACATCTAAAATGTATCAAACTCAATAAAGGACAAAAATTGAAAAGCAGTATAAAGCTTTATAGTTTTGGGTCTTAGTTTAAACAGTTAAAAAATTTAGCAGTGGCTGCATCATCTTTTAGAAGATAGTGTAGCAGCTCTTGTAATTACTAATTTTAGTTATATTTTGGAGTGGTTTTAGTTATATTTTGGAGTCCTTACATATGAAAATTTGCTTGTGGTAGAAGCACTTAGCTAGCATGCACAGTCTAGGTTCAATCTCTTAACACTGTAAGAAACGAAGTTAAATTCTATAACATTGTCAGTTTGTTGGGGTAACTTTTTTTTATCATATCATGGCTGCAGTGCTTCCTTACTGTGTAAGATACCTCAAAGGTAAACCAAACACTTACTGATTAAAGATTATTTTACTTCAGTAAAGTTTTTTTTTTTTTTTAGGTTTTTTTGAGACAGGGTCTCATTTTGTGGTTCAGGCTGGCCCTGAGCTCAGCCTCAAACTCACATCATAGCAACCCTCCTGCTCCTGCCTCCCGAGTGCTGGGATTACAGGCGTGAGCCACTACTCCCAGCACTGTGGTATGTGGTACTGGTTGCTGCTGGGGTGAGTCTCCACACCCAGTATTGTATGTGGTTAACCGGCGATTGAACCCGGGTCCTGTGCTTGTAAGACAGGCGCCAGAACCACTGAACTAACTCCTTGGCCCTACTTCAGTAAATATTTACTTCGTAAAATTTTTCCCCCTACTATTAAGACCTATGGAGACAGTGCAGACATTTCAGAAATTTATAAAACAAATCTAGAAGACAGGCCGTTTCTGTTATTTCTGAATAAAGTTTCAGAGCAAGCAAGGGATTTGCAATGTAAACGTTGAGTAATTTCTGTGAGAAAGTTTGAGATACTGAGTAGTAGCGAAAAAGCAGCTTTGGAGATAGAACTTTTGGTACACATTATCCAGTTTCTGTCATTTGTTGGCTTTAAGCCTTGGGTGTATTACTTAAATCTTTCGGGTAGTGGATGGGAGGTGGTCTGCTGTGTGCTTGGCTCAGTCCCTAGTGCTGCCTTGGTACTAGGGTAGAGTGTGGCTTGGTAGAGTGTAACAAGCTGAGCTGAGTCAGGCTAAGGGTGACATCAAGAATGTGATTGCAGCCATTGAAAAATATCGTCCAAATGTATGTCAGTGGTGGGCACCAAGGAGGGAAGTAAGCAGGTGGTGTGCAGAGTGATCCCTGTGGGGGCAAACATTGAGGACAGTAGCACTGGTCTGCTGAGGGTAGTGATCTTCTCATTCTGTTGGATCTCAGAACAGCAACCAGTTTCTCATGTGAAGGCTCACTGCAAAGGGCATTGAGCCCAGCACTAGGGGTACCCTCTAGCCCAGATGCCCTGTGTTACTAGGAGTCATCAAGAAAGTTCAGCCCCATAGTTGGGCCAAGAGAGTACCTGCACTGATAAAACCAGCACTGATAAAACCCCTAGTGCCAAGGAAGACCCTGTTCCAGAATTGCTGGAAGTGGAGGCTTTCAAAGCCTACTCTGTCATTGACTTGGGCCCACATGTTCCCAAGGCAGCCGAAGGTTTCTTAGAACTTGAAGGGCATCTTTCTACTCAAGCTCACTTGCCCAAATGCTCCTGATTCATGCAGAGGTGATCTGCCTATCCTGTCACACCTGGATCCTCTTTGGCTTTTTGCAAATAAAGAGTTCTTTCTCATAGCATAGTAGCATAGTGCCCGTGATCTCAGCACTTAACTGTAATCCCAGCACTCTAATGCTGAAGCAGGAGGGTTGTTTGAGGCCAACCTGGGCTACATAGTGAGTTCCCCACTCACTGTGAATGTTATAGTGAGGCCTTATCTCAAAACCCAAAACAAACAAAAAACTTAATTCTGCCCCTCCAAGATATTTTTAGCCTTTTTAAAAACTTAAAACGGGGCTAATGTATTTGAATTTGTAATGTTGGCACTTTTTTGGTACATATTTGTGAGGAAAAATATTGTTTACACCTACATTTAGCTGAAAAGATTTTAGGCAGCAACATTAAAGCTTCTTTGGTTGATGTGTTAACTGTTAGAAGTAAGATTGTCCTCTTAAACCTGGTATCTGCCAGTGCTTAGCCCATATTGGTCATTCAGTAAGATTTTATTTGAATTAAATTTTATCTCAATTAAATTTGCATGAGTTGCAGTGTAATTGTAAGTTAGAATTTGTTTTTATCAAACCTTAAAAGGATCCCACAGCTTGGTTTAGGAGAGATTTAGTATGCTTTAGTTTTGTGAGGAAAGAAAAATCCAGTAAGTATAAACTTGTTAAAGGAGTAATGTTCTTGTTTTATGGCTAGTGAATTAAGTCAGTTCAGTTTTGTTTGTTTTTGTGAAGGGCTTGCACATGTTAGGCATTCTACAACTGAGCAAAACATCCAGCTTTGTATGATTTTTTTTTCTCCCTCTTATTTTCTTTGTAAGTTTTAAAGTTTTTCACTTACACCTTTTTTTTGGTACTGAGGATCAAACACTTGGGAGGCAGATACAGTGCCACTGAGCTTAAATTCCCTGTGTTTGTTTATTGCTTCCTTAGTAAATTTCAAAATAGAGGGTTAAAAATATCATGATTCCAAAATATGCTTTCTTTGAATAAAAATTTTTTGGAGAGCTAAACATACTCATTTATATATGTGAATATATCTACATTTATATTTTCATATGTAACAATTTAACAGACATTATAATTTGGGTAATACACAGTTTTTGGGGTGTGGTATTGGGGATTAAACTCAGGACCTTCACACTCATTCCTATCTCTGACTATTTTTAAATACTTTGAGAGTAGGGTTGAATGAGTTGATTAAGGTGGACCAGACTTGTGGTCTGCCTTAGTCTCCCAAACTGCCAGGATTATAGGCATATACTACTGTGCCTACTTTTTTGTTCCAGTTCTTAATTTTTAAAAAAATTTTAAATTTTTAAATTTTTTTTTAGTTTTTGAGACAGGGTCTCGCTTTTGTGGTTCAGGCTGGCCCTGAGCTCAGCCTCCAACTCACATCACAGCAATCCTCCTGCCTCTGCCTCCCGAGTGCTGGGATTACAGGCGTGAGCCACCACACCCAGTACTGTGGTATGTGGTACTGATTGCTGCTGGGTGTGAGTCTTCACCCCCGGTATTGTATGTGGTTAACCTATTGTATGTGGTTAACCGGGGATCAACCTGGGTCCTTGTGCTTATAGGACAGGCGCCGGAACCGCCTTGTGCTTGCAAGACAGGCGCTGGAACCACTGAGCTAAATCCCCGGCCCTGTTCCAGTTTTTTAAACAGTACCCCCTCCCCCCATGTCAGTAAGGAGAGAAGGGTTTTGAGGGATAAGTTACAGGTATACCAATGAGGATTGGTATATAACAACATTGCAAGTAAAAGGAGCATTAGAGTGGAATCTTTAAGTTGAATATTTCTAAATCTTTGCATTGCTTATGAAATGTAATACTGTTTTATATTTGAAATAATCTGATCTGTGTCTAAGCACAATTTGCTAACAAGGCAAAACACTGGATACTTTGATGACCAAAACTAAAACAGGCAAGCCATCAAATGTTTTTGTTATGTTTAGAGGCCATGATTGTTAGGCTAGGATTTTTCTTTTATTGTTGTTTACTTTCTGGTGTTCATAACTCATACTGATTGTTTGAAAATGGTTCTGTGGACTCTACTTAAGTTTTACTGAATCTGAGTCTAAGGGGAAGATGAAGAGGAGTCTGGAAATCACTTAACACTTATTACATTCCTACTAAATCCCAATAGACTTTTAGTGTATTACAACAGTGACACGAACAGTTCAGTGGAATGAGAGGTGAAGAAATACTTCTCAGAGTTAAAAACTTACGATAAAAATACAGAATGAACATTTTCATAGCTTGACCTATTCTAGAAAATTTATTATTTTTTAAAAAATCTTGATACTCTGGAAGATTTTGGGCCAGTTATTTTAATATGTCAAGTTTGCTTTTATTTATATCAGTGTTGTGTATCTTATATCAGTGTTGTGTATGGGATATTACAGAAAAGATACAGTTTTAATTTTGTTTGTTGCATTCTGTCTTGCTGCACAGTGTTAAGTTGGTCTTTCACTGGTGGTAAATTTACTTAGATCTTTTACAGTGGTGGTTTCCAGGCTATTTTACTGCAGAGTTGTAATTAATAAAATTTGGAGAATCTGTTCAAATACATGTTTTTTTTGTTTTTGGGACAGGGTCTCACTTTTGTAGTTCAGGCTGGCCCTGAACTCAGCCTTGAACTCACAGCAGTCCTCCTGCCTCTGCCTCCCAAGTGCTGGAATCAGGCATGAGCCACCATGCCCAGCACTGTGGTATGTGCTTCTGATTGCTAGTGGGCGTGAGTCTCCATGCCTGGCATTGTTGTATGTGATTACCAGGATCTACCTGGGGCCCTTGCACTTGCAAGGCAAGCACCTGAACCACTTAGCTAAATCCCCTGCCCAAATACGTATTCTTAAATCCATCTGGATTGATAGTTTTTTTTAGGCATCATAGTACTGTATACTCCCATATTTTCTTAGAGATAAAAGTCACGTAGTTAAAAATTTAAAGACTATGATTTCGGCATTTATTACATTGACAGCGTTTGTAACTGCTATTGTGAAATGCCAAAATGTTTTCATCACTTTAAAAGAAAGTCTTGTATCTATTAGTCACTTCTCATCCTACCTTTCCAATAGTTCCAGACAACAATTTGTCTGATTTTTGAATTTTATGAATTTATGTATTATAGATAGTTCATATAACTGAAATCGTATAGTATGTGGTCTTTTGTGTTTGTCTTTCACTGAGTATGTTTTTAAGGTTATACTCAATATGTACCGGTACTTTTTATGGCTGACATTCCATCGTATATTTTGTTTATTCATTTGTCTATTTAAAGACTTGATGATTATACTTTTGACTGTTTGAAATAGTGCTGCTGGGTACAGTGGTGTATTAGTGATGTATTTAGTACCCATTGTACTCCTGTCAATAGGTAGTACCTGTTTATACTTATACAGAATATATAATGATATTGTGGAGTTCTGGGCTAATTGTGTATTTAAGTTTGTGGAAACTTGCCAAAATATTACCCACAGTGATTACACCATTTTATCTTCACACCAACAATGTACAAGGGTTACATTTTCTTCATATCTTTACCAACACTTGTCTCCTTTTTTGATTATATATCTAGCTTAATAGGCATAAACTATTCTTAAGGTTGTTTTGAGTACCACTTCTATAATGACCAGTGATGTTGAATGAATTTTTTGTAGTTATTGACCATTTGTACATCTTGGGAGAAATGCCAGCTCAAGTCATTTGCCTATTTTTAAATTGAGTTTTCTCTTTTGTTGAATTATAATTCTTCATATATTCTAGATACTAGAGTGTATGTTTTTCTTGTAATTCACTCATGGTTTTGATGTCACCTAATCTGTCCCCCTGTTCACAATCCAGGATTGTGAACCTTTATCCCATATTTTTTTTCAAGAGTTTATGACTATAGCTTTAGGTTTTTAGTTGGAGTTTTAAAAAATACAGAACAATTTTTGCCACATGGTAGGTGTACATATATATGAGGTAGATTGTGACATTTAATACATGTGTATAATATATAATGATAAGACCTAGGGTAATTGACGTTACATCATTAGTTTCCTCTGTTGGGAACATTCAGAATCATTATTTTATCATTTTTTTGTTTGTTTAAGCTTCTTTAAAAGGGTCAATACAAGGTATGCACATTATATTTCACCTGGTATATTAAAAACCATTTGTTGAAACTAGCCCATTTGTCCACCAGGCTAGGCCTGGTGCTGTATGCCAGTAAAGAGAAAGTATTTGTTTATAAGATGGCTGAAGTTAGAGAGATTTAAGTCTTAAATCTATATCCTAGAAAATAGGATTTAGGGATATTTATTGAACAAAGAAACATGATGGTATAAGGCATGCAGAAACATGAATGAAGGCTGGAAAAGTATGGCTTCTTTATAGGATGTATATTCAGAAAATGATGATATTAAAATTTTTCTGTAAGGGTGTTGATTTGGCCATGTGATATCAAAAGGTCACTTACCCATCAGTAAGTATTATAGATGTAAGTGAAGGTCTAGTGGTTTCAACCAGTTTTTAGCTACCTTTAGGTCAGTGAAAAACAGCTTATTCAAATGTTACTATCTTGATCTTGAACCGTATGTGAGCAGTGTTGTCTGTAACAAAGCTAATGGGAGATTCTGGTTAGTTAGGTGACCTCTAACACTGATGATAAAAACAAATAACAGTAAGTGAAGCTAGAGGTGTTTTCAGATTTTTCCCTTTGTTTTATCGCCTGTAGAATATTCTGTGATTCTGAACTTGATGGATTACTTTGCCCTGATGTCTTTTAAGTTACTGTTCTTAAATCTCCTGTCAATGGGTAGTTAATATTTTAGATTCCATTTGGATCACAGTCAAGAATCCAGTATGTCACTGATGGTAATGTGTACTTACTGTTCATTGTATCAGGAAAACAGTGAGTTCTTTAAAAGTAAGCTTTTCTGAGCCAGGAATTTTTTAGGTCAGTAGTTTTGGTGCCTTCCTCACAACTCAAAGTTCGGAGTTTTATCTCCAGTACCACCTCCCTTCCAAAGAGCTGGGGATTTAGATTAGTGAGGCCACTCACAAGTGCAAGGTCTTAAGTTCAATCAATTCCTGGTTTTGGGGGAAAACCAAAACAAAACTTCTCTGAGGTAGAATTTACACAAAAGTCACAGATTTACTTGCATAGTTTGATGAATTTTGATGTGAACTTTTGCATAAGCCCTATCATCATCAAGATATGTCCTCTTGGGACCAGTTTTATAATAGCTCAGTGGTTCCTGCGCCTGTCTTGCCAGCGCAAGGGCCCGGGTTCGGTAACCACATACCTATACTGGGTGTGGAGACTCACGCCCAGCAGCAGTCAGTACCACGTACCACAGTGCCGGGCATGGTGGCTCATGCCTGTAATCCCAGCACTCGGGAGGCAGAGGCAGGAGGATTGCTGTGATGTGAGTTTGAGGCTGAGCTTAGGGCCAGCCTGAACCACAAGCGAGACCCTGTCTCAAAAAACCTAAAAAAGAAAAGATATGTCCTCTTGAGCTGGGGATTTAGCTCAGCGGTTCCGGTACCTGTCTTGCAAGTGCAAGGACCTCTCCCGATCCCCTGGTGACTACATACAATACTGGGCATGGAGACTAAACCCAGCAGCAGTCAGTAAGTACCACATACCACAGTGCCGGGCGTGGTGGCTCACGCCTGTAATCCCAGCACTTGGGAGGCAGAGGCAGGAGGATTGCTGTGATGTGAGTTTGAGGCTGAGCTCAGGCCAGCCTAAACTACAAAACGAGAACCTGTCTTTTAAAAAACAAAAAACAAAACAAAACAAAAAAAGATATGTCCTGTTGCCCAAGAAGTTCGTTCTTGCTTCTTGCAGTCATTCCCCCAACCTTTGCAGTTGGTTTACTATTCATTGTTATAGTTTTGCTTTTCTAGGTTTGTGTTGCGTGAGAAGACATTTACAAATTTAAAGATTTACATTGGCTTGATTGGGTATTTTAGAATCTTTATAAATAGAATAACCATTTTGATGAACTGAGCATAGGTTGATTTTACAGAAAGGAAAGTGCTTGAAGTAAAAAGAAAAAGATTAGTCTCTTAAAGTTTGCTAAGGTGGGAGTAAGGAGAAGAATATGAAAAAAGTAATTGCTTAATATCAGGTTGCTTCATGTTATTTTTTGGGGGGAAGAATAAATGTGGAGGAAACTTCATTATGATGCTGCTTTGGAAAATTTGGCTTTTATTGCTGCACTCCTTTTTCTTGGATGTCCAGGTAATGACTTAGTTTCTAAGTTTGGTGATGTAGAACTAGAAAAAGTGTCCTCATTTTGATTTTTGGGCTGATCTATTGGGGCCCAGTGAGGGAGCTTAGTCCAAAACAAAGCCCTATAAGAATTATTATTTAAAAGTTTTAAATGGAATCTTATATATAGTATAGTAATTGCAATTTAAACTAGTTTAGTATAAGGAATTAATTTTAGCTAGGGTCTGTAGGTCTAATTTCTTCCATTTTTGTATGACAGGCACTTGCCATGAGGTGTTGAAGCCTTGTTTCACTGAGTTGGAGAGACTGGACCTAAATGGCGCAGCATGACTTTGCTCCAGCCTGGCTTAATTTTCCTACTCCACCATCATCAACAAAGGTACTTTTTGCTGCATCTGTCTCCCTCTTTGCCCATGTTGTACACAAGGGTAATAGAAATGTAAAGGCTTGGGTTTAAAGTGTGATTCATTGTTAGAGCACTTGCTTAGAGGTGTGAGGCCCTGGATCTGATTCTTTGCAGCATAGCAAAAAATAAAAAAAGGTCTAATTGCCTTGCAGAGAAATACTGTACACTTATTTCACATTCATGTTATAGTTAGTTTTATTAGTTTTAAAAAGTATAATTTCAGTATCCCTCAGCATATTCAATCATTTCCTTCAATATTTTCTGTAGTATTTGAAGCTATATACATTTTAATTCGTTCCATTCAAATACTATGTATTTTTGTATATATATATATGGTTTTTTTTTTTTCGGTTACCTGATATTTCTCTGAAGTATAGTGATAATACACAGTATACATGTTATGTTTTGAAGTTTGCAAAGTGCTTTATCAAACATTAAGTTAGAACATAATTTCCTGAATGTAGTGATTAAAATTATTCCTAGTTCCTGCTGAACTCATTTTAAATACTGATAACATTTTTTCTACAGGGGGAAAGTAAAGTGATTGAGTTAGTGTCAGGTTATGGGCACCCCATGATACAGTTGATTTGATGAGGTTCTTTTTGTCTTTCTGATAAGTGTAAAGATGTCTATCCTTGTCTCACACCTATTTGTTTAGGTTCCATTAGTTGTTGATTGATTGTTATGTTGTTTTCAACAGTGGCCTGGGGCATAAATTTTTCCTACCTCTGATTCAATTTAATTGAGTAATGGTGGTTTTTGAGGCCAGATTTTGAGGTTTGTTCTCACCTTGGTAGTGCTCATCTTAGCTGCCTCTTTTCTGTGCTTCTCTGTAGCAGCTAGCCTAATGGGTTAGCTTGTCGTTCATTATTGAGAGTAGCTACCAACCTTTTCTTGTGTCACTAAAAATCACCATTTCTAAGAACCTTCTTAGACTTAAGCTTTCTTGTGATTTTTGGATTTAAGTCAGTCTCTTTAAGGACTGCTTTTTACCTTATGCAAAACCTTCTTAGGTAGCTGGGCCAAGAACAGATGAGGCCTTTACTGATCAGTGTGAGAATACTGGAATAGAGCCTGCATCTTGAGTAAGAGGAATGGGAGGACAAGGAAAGGAACCCCTGATTTTTAGACTGTTAACCTGGAATTTGGCTTCATCAGTTCTGTTTGGAGGAGATAAGTGTCAGTATTGACATCTTGACTGCCATCTCTTGTTAAGAAATCCGTATGTTTTGGAGACTTGGCTTAGCTGTATAGAGTAAATTGGCTCAAGTATTACATATTCCTAGGAATTCTTGAATTTTAGTACTTATAAATAAGCACAACTGCAAACTTAAAATATTTAAACTTCCCATGATGTATAGCAATGTGCTACACATTCTTATTATTAAAAATTAAAAATAACAACTGGTACAAATCCCCATTATGGAGTGCAATCATGATGTGTATATTTAATGTACCAATAAAGATTAAAAAAAAATTAAAAATAACAAAAATTGCCTCAATGACAAACAAGTAAATGAAGAAATATTGACTCAAAATTAACATGTGTAATACTTAGTAAGAATTTGTATACTATTCTGATAATCTGTTTTAGTTTTTCCCTGTATAAAATTTGTTTTCCTTGTATCTAGATGACTTCTTTTTCACATGAATAAGGGTTTAAATGACACATGGCTAAAATTTCAGGAGTGATGCGAACTTTGCAGGACTAAGAAATGTTCCTTTTACTTAAAAACACACCTATAATTTATACAGATATTTTTACAAGCATCTACGACTGTTGTATGAAGTTGGCATCAGTTTTCCAGATAGTAAGAAAATCTTCCAATGTGTTAGTAATGGGCTTTTCTTCACATAGATTATGAGCTTCTATTGATTACTTTGCACCAGTGGTTTGATTGAAAACTGGAAAATACTAGTCTTTTTCTTTTGATTAATCATTTTGATTAGTTTACTTTGTTAGTGAAGAAACTGATTGTTGGGGAAGTTTGAATGCCTCTTAGCATTGCCCAGCAGGCAAACAAACAAAACAACTGCAGACTAGATGGAATGATCTAAGTATTTGTCTCAGAGTAACAAGGAAATTAGAAAATGAGCTGTGAGTAATTAAGAACTTAACCCTTATTTTTACAAAAGTAAATTCTTAATCATCTTTTTCATAATTAACAATTTCTTACCACTTGAGATTTTTTTTCCTCATTTATATTTGCATTTAGTCAAGCTATGTTGATTGTACAGATAAAAGTTATGTTTTGTGTTTTCTAGATTATAGAGAATGTAGGGCAGAAAACACTAGCTTCAGTAGATTCCTCTCGCTCTTTTTTTGCCTTATTCAAATAAGGAAAAATAAGTCTTTTTTTCCTTTGTACATCAAGTATATAGTAGTATATGAAAATATACCAACTGAGTATACTGTCATTCATTTCAATTCTGACATTGTCTACCTGTTTCTACACATTGAAGTTTCAGTCCCAAAAGACTTTCCCCATTCTTGATGTGCATGGCAAGTCCCATGGCATCTGTACTTTTGATCAGCTGAATATGAACCATGATTCCTGTGGACCCCTCCTCTACCCTCCATTTGATTAATTTGCTAAGGTAAATATTCATGGAACTTAGAAATATTACTTTGCCAGTTTATTATAAAAGGTGTAAATGGAAGGCTGGGGATTTAGCACAGTGGTTCCGATGCCTCCCTTGCTAGTGCAAGGATCTGGGTTTGATCCCTTTTAACCATATACAACAATGCCAGGTGTGAAAATTCACCACCAGCAATCAGAAGCACATACCACAGTGCCAGGTGCTCACGCCTATAATACCAGTAGTTGGGATAGAGGCAGGAGGATTGCTGTGAGTTCAAGGCTGAGCCTCAGGGCTAGCCTGAACTACAAAAGCAAGACCCTGTTTCAACAACAAAAAATATGTAAATGTGTAGGGTAAAGTATTGGACAAGGAGAGCCAGAACTTCCTCAGGCTCTGTGGGCCCAGTACTACCCTAATTAACTTCATTAGCATGAGCCCAAGTATCTAAAGGGATTATCTTTAACAAAAAATAGTATAAATCAGAAATTCCTAGAGATTTGAAGAAGCTTCAGGAATCAGGAATAGAGATGAAATATGTTTCACATTATGCCACACAGTGTCATAAGGATCAACTTAATTTTTTTTTTTTTTTTTTTTTTTTGAGACAGGGTCTCGCCTTGTAGTTCAGGCTGGCCCTGAGATCAGCCTCAAACTCACATCACAGCAATTCTCCTGCCTCTGCCTTCCAAGTGCTGGGATTACAGGTGTGAGCCACCACGCCCGGCACTGTGGTGTGTGGTACTGGTTGCTGCTGGGTGTGAGTCTCCACACCCAGTATGGTATGTGGTTACCGGGGATTGAACCCGGGTCCTTGCGCTTGCAAGACAGGCGCCGGAACCACTGAGCCAAATCCCCGGCCCCAACTTAATTTTTTTCTCTAATGCCTTTATACTTAAAATAAAAGTCCCTTGTTTTATATAACAAGTGATTTGTTGTAAGATGCTTCTGCATGTTCCATGAAGGAAGAAAAAAATTGTCCCAATATTGTGTATACACTTGAAGAGGTAATCTCAGTTTTAGAGGTGATTTGAAACCAGAGACTTTGCTGTTTGTTTTGGTTTTTGATACCAGAGATGAACTGAGGACTTTGTGCTTTTGCGAGTCAGGCACCAGAACCACTGAGCTAAATCCCCAGGCCAACCATAGAGACTTTAGATTTAGTTAGAAATAATCTGGTTTTTTGTGGTGCTATAAATTGAGCATCATGTACCAGCACAGTATCTCACTTTAACAGCTGTTTTCTGCTTTGTTGTCTGTAGTGCAGAGGAGTCAGAAGAGGGACTTGATTATCTTCTTGGCTGTTGATAAAGCTCTCTTACAGAGGGACAAAAAACACCCTTGAATTATGACTAGCCTGACATGAACAATTTGGGTTATGATCAGCATTCTGGTTTTAATTTAAGACCAAAGTCTTGAGTCATAACCCAGTTGCTTTTGCTTTCAGATAGTCCCAGATACAGATTTAACCCTTAAAATGTCTCTTTAAGGGCACTTAGATCTTCCAGTATGCCAGGGAGGGACTTGGAAAGTTGTGTGGAGGAGCCTAAGCATTCATTGACCAAGTTGAGTTACAGCCAGCCTGCCAGCCCTTGCAAATGAATTGAGTTCAGAAGTCAGGGGTCCACTGCATTATATAGACACTAGAGAAATTTATTAAAATTAGTTCTCAAAAGAATTGTTTCATAGTTTGGAAATTTGTTTCTCAAGAAGAATTTAGCAGGCTGAAATAAATGTGGCTCACTCAGTATATTGAAAAAGATTCATTGAAGTGACAAAGTTCTCAGTTGTTCAGAATTCTTTAGAAGTTACCTTTCTGCTTTACACAGGATTCCTTGGAAACCTAGCTTCAGGAAACCTGTCTGTTTTCACATGGCTAATTAGCCTGGACTAAAATCTAGAGAATCTATTATTCTTAATGTTCTCTTCATAGGACTCATTTTGTAATTCAGTGAAATGACTGAAAATTCCATTTCAAATACAAGTAAAAAGGGACTTGAGGAAAGGAGCCTTGCTTGTTAAGATACCAAGATCTCTTGTTACTCTTTCTCTGCTTATTTCTCCTTTTTGTAGCTCTCCAGAATTTACTTCTTTGCTTTTTTTTCCAGCTACTGTTAGCCTTTTAGGAGAGGTTATTTCTTCTCAGGCCAGATTTAGGACGTGAATGCCCACTGGTTGACATTTCCTTATCCTTTTTGTCAGTTTTTCTGAAATAACTATCAAGTTTATTTAATTTTTTTGAGTCTCATAACCATCATAAAGAACACTGAATATTAGCATCTGGGAAGTTAAGTTACACCCATAAAATGTAGTTCTTATCTTTTAAATGTTAACTTGGTGGGGCTGTGGATTTAGCTCTGTGGTTCCGGTGCCTGTCTTGCAAGCACAAGGACCCAGACTGATCCCTGGTAACCACATACCATACTGGGCGTGGAGACTCTCGCCCAGCAGCAATCAGTACCACATACCACAGTGCCGGGCATGGTGGCTCACGCCTGTAATCCCAGCACTCGGGAGGCAGAGGCAGGAGGATTGCTGTGATGTGAGTTTGAGGCTGAGCTCAGGGCCAGCTTGAACTACAAAGTGAGACCCTGTCTCAAAAAAAAAAAAAAAACTTTAAAAAAAAAAATGATAACTTGGTGTTAATAGAGATAATTGTTACTGTGTATTGAAATCCTTACTGCTTTCTAAAACTGATTCATCTGTATAGACTGTTCATGATGATGATAGGTATGGTGATAATGACTTGATTTTGAGAATGTGGGATTGCTTATTTTGAATTCTTCTACTGAATACTTACCTCCAGAAAGTGGCTATGAATCCTAATTAAGTATAGCAATATTTCAGACTTTTTTTCCTTGATCAAAGCGGTTTTGACAAACAAAAACAAAGGCCTTTTAGTGATAACTTGTAATACCTTTTCTCTTCCTTATTTCTTATCTTTTCATTTTTCAAAATCACAGTCATGAATTACCATTTTAATTTATAATTTGGTCTCCACTAGAGACTTTTGTCTCTCTTCTGCCCTTTAATTTTGTTCAGAATAAATGGAACAGACACTGATTACTATTGTGTTCTCTATTTCACTGTAGTGGTAGCCTCTTTTTTGTTTGTTTTTGTTTAGAAAGGTGATATAAAGAATTAGGTAAAATTGTTTTCAGTGCTACACTGTGGTAGTTCGGAGATATGTGGAATTTTAGCCCCCTCATGTGGTGAAATTATAAATTGCATGTGGCTGATTATATCTTGAGCTTTGGACTATTGATTGTGATTCATAATGCAAAGTAAATTTTACATTGAAGTTTTGAATGCCTATAGTTTTGCATTGGCAGAGAATGGAAGAAAATGAGAAGTCATGCTATGTATACTGGTACAGATTTTCACTGTTGAGTGTGATCCTAACGTGTATATAAAATATACCAATAAAATCAATACAAATTTGTAGTGGCAGTATATTGATAGAATTATGGAAATATAATGATAGAAATAAGCTAAGAAGAGTGAAAAGTGTGGAAATTAGTTTGTAGTGTCTTACACTTCCCCTCTAAAAGATTAGCTTAATAATAATTGCTGATGAGAAGGAGTTTGAAGACAGGTGAGAAAAGATACTTAGACTTGAGATGGAAGGGGAGTGAAACCTAGTTTATGTGTTTAATCATTTACCCTAAATAAGAGCAAGGAATACCCTAGTATCTGTTTGTTGACAATGTTGTTAGGATAAAATATCTGTTAATATCTTGGAGAGCTATAATTTATAGCTTTACATATTTTACATAATCAGGTCACTGCCTGTTGGTGTAAACCCAATTTTCTGATCTTCAGTAATAATTACTTTTATTGTGTAGTTTTAAATTTGGGTTGAGTATTTAGATTCTTAAACTATAGAACATGAGAAATATGAGTGATACTTGAAAGCAGAAATAATGACAATCTGCAGTAGCAAAGCTGAGTTACTACATGAGTTACCTAGTGGTCTGTGTCTGATTATAGTAGAGAACAATAGTTACCTATCTTACATTGTGTATCCCATCTTAAATTTTCTCTATGTATGAGTGTTTGTTTTTGTTAACACAGTATGGTACTCTTTGCTTTTCTTCTCTATCGTGTTCAAAATAGCATTGTTCATTAATAGGAAAGATAAAAACAGATTAATAAGTCATAATTTGTATGGCAAGAACTGTAATCTTCAGTCCTTTCTTCCAAATTTTTTTTTTCCTGAAAAAGAGGGTTAAAATTTCATCCTTTAAAGCACGTTTCAATCAGGTGTCTTGGAATTGAAGGATGAAATGAATTCAAAAACTGTTGAAAGGTAATGTTGGAGCTTTATGTTTTAATTTTCAGTTTGTAGCAAGAGGATAAAAAAGAGGAAGGTGTTTGGCCAGAGCTTCAAGAGATTTTACTGCTGTGCTAAAAATGATTTAAGAAATATGGAGTAAGAGAAGGTCTTGAGATTTCCCCTTTTGGGCGGAGGGTAGTGAGTAGTTAGCATTTGTATATTAAAATAAAAGAGGCTGACAGAATTAAAACAAATTAAGGATTGATTCTGGCTTGCAGCTTGTTAACTGAGTACAGAATAAAGATAATCTTGAAGTGACTGATTCTATAAGCAGGCATTAAGTTTGAGTTGATGGTTCATGTTGGGTGGGAAATACCAGTCTGTTCCAGTTTTACATTTTTGATTACTAGAAAAACTACATATGTTTTCATTTTATTTTTAGCTCTTCATATTTTTGAGAATTGCTTTTCATGTCCTTTGCACATTTAAAAAAGTGAAAATTTTGACCGATTCTCAAATTACTGTAGTTGATTTGGGGAAAGAGTCTAGAAATGAATCTAGAGAACTAAAAATTGAAGATTCATCTGACAGTCCTTATTTTGACTTAGAAAACTTTGCGATATAATGAAAATATTTATATAAATAGGTGTCTGATAATACTATACTTTGTTATGAGAAATGTATCACATTGTAACAGGTGTCGCTTATAATGTCATTTTACCTTTAGTATTTTTTTTTGTTTCTCTTTCTTTTTTGAGACAGGATCTAGCTTTGTAGTTCAGGCTGACCCTGAGCTCAGCCTCAAATTTACATCACAGCAATTCTCCTGCCTCTGCCTCCTGAGTGCTGGGATTACAGGTGTGAGCCACCACGCCCGGCACTGTAGTATGTGGTACTGATTGCTGCTGAGTGTGAGTTTCCACGCTAGCAGCATTGTTGTATGTGGTTAACCAGGATCAAAACCTGGCCCTTGTGCTTGCAAGACAGGTGCCAGAACCACTGAGTTAAATCCTCGGCCCTTCCTTTAGTACTTTTTGGAAGAATTAGTGGTAACTCTTAAACAGCTTCAGAGAAGTGCCTATTTCTACAAGGTAGAAAGAAAAGGGAAAAACAATAGAGTTGCAAGTTATTAAATACTTGTAAAATAAGTAGTAGTATTCTCTGGCCATTTAAATTCTTAAAAACAAAAAATAAATAAAGCAGGTTGCCAATAGTTTTTAAAAGTTATTTAGGTTTGTAAATGTATTTATCTATTTTTTTAATACTTCATTTCAGTCATCCTTGAATTTTGAGAAACATTCTGAAAATTTTTCATGGACGGAAAATCGATACGATGTGAATCGTCGGCGACATAATTCATCAGATGGCTTTGATTCTGGTATTGGACGTCCTAATGGAGGTAACATTTACTAAGGATCAGTAAGAGTTTAAGAAATATTCTTCATAGCTTTTAAAGGATATTTTAATTTCTCTTAATCTTTAGGCATAACTAACTTCGAATTTACATGTTTTTTTGTTATTAATTAAAGGTTCTTTTGGAAGGAAAGAAAAAAACGGATGGCGTACACATGGTAGAAATGCTACTGAAAACATAAATCACCGAGGGGGATACCATGGTGGGAATTCTCGTTCTCGTAGCAGTATTTTCCATTCTGGAAAAAGCCAAGGACTACATGAAAACAATGTACCTGACAATGAAGCTGGGAGGAAAGAAGACAAAAGGGAACGAAAACAGTTTGAGGCTGAGGACTTTGTAAGTTGTTTAGAATGTACCATTTTATTATCAAGGCAAACTTAGGTTTTATCAATATAAGTTATTTTATAAGCCTAACATTTTGTATGGCATTTTTGTTCATCACCTTCCCCCAACCACTTCTTTCTTTCACTCTCTCTCTTTGTGCACTTAACCTGTCTCTTCTTCCTCCCGTTTCTCCCTAATACGGCTTTCTCTTCTCCAGTTTACTCCAGCATCTCACCATATATCAGTTAAAAAACTTCTGGTGTTATTTGTTTCACTTTATTCCTTGTAAAAAAATGAATAATTTTGTTGAGATCTAGCAGTTAGGCTTAATCGCTTATTATTTTAAAACTATTACGCTTTTGGAAAGAGCATTTTACCAATACATTGACTTACTGAGATAAGGTCTTGCTATATTGGCTGAGGTGGTCTTGAACTCATGAGCACATGTGCTCCTCTAACATCATTCTCTGGAGTAGTTGCAACTATAGGCATGTGCTACCACCCTGTCTCCAGCACATTTCATTTGGATTGTCACTGGTATTTGTTTTTAGCAAATGCATTTACTTAATTTTGTGTGTATGTGTGTTTGTGTGTATGTGGATGTGTTTGTGTACATGTGTGCGTGTACGCTGCTAAGGATTGAGCCTAGAACTCTGCATACTAGTGTGCTGTCTACTGTAGGGCTAAATCCCAGGATATTGTCAACACTTGATTATTCCCCTATGACCCCTTAAACTACTCTTAGAAGAGCACTTTGTATTTTGCAACTATATCTCTACTTGATCTTAGTCAAAAAGCTGAGAAGTGATTTGTAGCTATTTCTCTATTTAAGTTTCTTGGTGATCAGTGAGGGAAAACTAATTATTAACCCAGGTTGATAAAAATTGTTAACTTCACTACTAAAAATAAGTATGAGCTAATAAAAAGAGTTTTTGTAATTTTTTCCAATTCTTAAATCCTATCATGTGGCTTTTCTAAATACTCTCCTTCTCAAATTAGAGAAAAATTGGTTCAGTCTAATGATTTTCATTATACTTATTGGTCTTGTTTACCTAGTAATTGTGATTCATGAAAAATCAATATACTGTAGGAAGAATTTGCATTTTATCTTTTTGTGTTAATTTTTACTTATGTATTTAAGTGGTGCTGTGTGACAGTTCTCACACTGAAAACGTGGCACTCAGTTTCATTGAAATTTTATTCTATCAGAAGCAATGAAAACAAAATATTTGCAGAGAATGTAGACAAAGAACTGCTGAGTGGTTCTTGGGTTCGGAAATCCAAGAGAGGCTTTCATAGAAAAGTGGCGTTCAGTCTGATACTGGCATGAAAAGGAAAGGGACAGGCTTTGTTTAGATGGGCTGAATGTGGAGCTCAGTGGTAAAGTGCATAGTTAGCCTGGTGACGTCCTGTGTTCAATCTGTAGCAAATTTCCTGTCCCCCAATATTGGGAGAAAAAGGGGAAGAGCCAGTGTAACAGATTTTAGTTTTAAAGCTGTTATAGTTATTATATCTTGAGTAGATGATCAGGTTAGAAGAAGGACTTGTTAGAAAAGCGGAGGCAGTAGTTTCGGAGACAATAATGGCTTAAACTAGGTAGCTGACATACATAAAGACATGCTTCCAAGCTGCATTTTGGAAAGAGTTTAAGTGGAGGGTTTGAGTAAGGGAAATAATTTAATTGGATATAGAGTAGGGAAGTGATACGGGAATGTAATGAATAAAAGGTTACTCTTAAAATTCTATTCCATGTATCATTGGAATCTATGCCTTCTTCCATTGGCTTGTTTTATTTTTTTTCACTTGATAGTAGCCATAAAATTAAATTTTTGTCACCAGATAGAGTAATAGTGTTGTCTTTAGTGTTGTAAGGATTAAATGAGTAATACAAATGAGTCAGTTAAAACAGTACATGACACATAGTAAAACATTTAATAAATATGTTGATGGTATTATTTTTCCCCATCTCTGGCCCTAACATGCTGGTTAGTATCTATTATAATCCAAGATTTAGCATACAAGTAAAGTATGATTTCTAATAATGTGTTTAATTAGCATAGTATAAGAAATGCAGCTGGACATAAGTTGCACAAGTCTGTAATCCCAGCCACTGTGTAGAGACTTAAGCAGGAGAATACCAAATTCTAGAGAATACCAAATTATAGGCCACCTTGGGCAACTTAGTGAGACATAGTCATGATAAAAAGGGCTGAGAGTGAGGATCTAGCTCACTGGTAAGAGTGCTTGTTCAATCCCCAGTACTGCAAAGCATGAAAATAAGGGAGAGAGGAGAACATATATAGTGAACAACAAAGCTTCAAACTTAATCAATTTGTATGTATCAAGGAATGAATCATTATGGTATGCATGTATATTTTATGCTTTATGGTAATATCAGTTCAGGGCTCAGTAATAATTAAATAGATATTAAAATATATATTCATTTTGTTTAGCATGTAGTATCTCCTTTAAATAAGGTAATGTGAAAAACATCTAACAGTGCTGGAAGTTTTAAGATTCTAAAGAGATCTACCAAGATCAGGAGGTTCAGAGTACCCATTCAATACTCCTCTTTATTTTCTGTTTAGTAATCCTGACCACTACCAATTGAAATAAAAATTTTCACTTTGCGTTGAGAATAAGTGTTTTTAAGTAAAGCATCCTAGTGATAATAACACTCTTCCTCTTCTCTGATCTTGACTTTATGTTAAGGAGGAATTAATCTCAGCCTGATACAAAGACCACATTCTCTCTTGTTTGCTGCTATCTTGCTCAGACTGGCCTGGAACTCCTGGACTCAAGCCAGTCTCCTGGCTCAGCCTCCCAGGTAGCTGGGACTGCACACATGCATAACCGTGCTGTTTTTTTTCTTTGGTTGTCTTCGTTTGTTTTGCTTTACTGTGTGCGTGTGTGCGTGCACGTGTGTGTGTGTGTGTGTGTGTGTGTGTGTGGTGCGGTGCTGGGGAACAAATTCAGGGCCTTATTTATTAGGTAAGCGCTGTACTGCTGAGCAACACGCCCCCCTTTTTTTCCTTAAAATTCATATTTTTATCAGATACACATGGAGGTGCTACTTGCCTTCAACTAGCAGTTCACATAGATAATAAGCATTTTAATGGTTAGCAGAGCAAGCTGAAAAGTTATTAATAGTTAAATTGATCATATGAGGTTCTACAGTTATCTATTGCTTTTAAAGGATTTATTGCTTAAATGTGAGACATGTAAATACTTTTAAGAATTTCAATTCTAATTTTGTTCCAGCCATCTTTAAATCCTGAATATGAAAGAGAACCAAATCAGAATAAATCTTTGGCTGCAGGTGTTTGGGGTAAGTGATTTCCTTTCTGTTTTTGAGGGGTTCAAAATGTTGATATTTATAGGTTTTCATTTGTCTTTTTTTTTTTAAATAAAAAGGTAGGCCAAATTAAAACTTTCTCTTAAAGTATCTGTTTTTAATGTGCTAACCTACAGAAAGGTAATACATAAGAAATTTGAGGTAAAAGAGTTTTACTTAAAATAATATGTCTGCAGAGTTAGCACCATTAAGTATTCTCAGTTTGATTGAGTTTTTTGGAAATGATTGTTAATTTAAGTTTTAGAGAAGCCCAATAATTTAAAATCCAAAAAACATAGTTTAAATTTTTAGTTTTATAGTTCAAAACTTAGTTGAATGGAAAAATAAGTACTCTGATCATAGTATGACATAAAATTAATTTTTTTACCTATGAAATGATTATTCGTTAGACTGTTAAAATGATTATATAGATATTCCTAGAGCTAGTCTATATTTCAAATTATTTGCCTTTTGATTTTCAAAGCTTAATGAGATTTCTGGTAACAACTCCCTTTAAAACTGCTGAGTTTAATTTGATTGCCGCTTCGGAAGATTAAACTGCACTCATACAGTACAAAATAGAGAGCTTTTAAAAGAAGTTTAAAATAATGGAAAATCTTACAAAATTTAACATCTGGAAAATAAATTTAATTATTTAATATCAAATTCAAAATGCTGTGTCCACTTTGAAATTGTACTAGTCTTTGTATTTTTATAGTGAAAAATCAATAACTTCCTATAAGGATTGTGGCTTATACTAGTCCTAATAATAAAGGCATTATTTTAAACTTTGCCACTTCCTGTACTGTTCTTAATTGTATTTATTGGGTGAAATTCTGGGGGATTATTTTGTTTTCTTTGATCTCCCTCTTTTATTTAAGGGCTTCTCAAGGGTGGATGGTGGTGGGGGTGGTTAGGCATTTTTGTTAGAACCATGTGAATGGCATTGTTTTTTCTGTATTGCAAATTAGTATTTCTACCACTCTCCCCAGGCCTACACGCCCAGACACACACATACCCAACCAAAAAAATCTCCCAAGCTCCTCTCTTAGGTATGTTTCCTTATTATTCAGTTTTTCTGGGAACAGCTGATTGCATAAGAATATAGAAACCACCTGGAAGGTGTTAAATAGAATCTCTAAGAAATTAGGGATAATTTGGATTTTATTACAGTGAAAGTAAATTTTTAAAAAATAGAATGTCACTGAGCATTTGTCATATAAAACAACCTATAGATACTATTGGTAATGATCCTTGGTTGACTTAATAATCATAGAAATGATTTAAAGGCAAAGACATCTTTGAAAATAATGAGACTAAAATGTATTAATATAAAGATTTTGGTTCTACTGTTTCAGGGCTGATCTAAGGATTTTGAATACTAGTTGAAAAGATGTTTAAGCAGAAGGTATACTCTTTGTGTTTAGGTAAACTAAGAAATGTTGTCTGCATTAAAAAAAAAAAAAGATAAAAAGAAAATGGTTAATTGTGCCATGGTTGTTAAATTCCCAATACTTCCCATAAGAATACAATGAAACTCTCATTGTATCACTTCATTATTCCTGTCTTACTTTCCCCTCTGGGTTCCCAAGTATTGTTTTCCTCATTGCAACATTTAGAATAGCTTTGTTCCTGAGGAAGACGAGAGAATTTTAGGAAAGACTTCAGTAGACCTTTTCTAGTGCTACTTCCTTCCAGGTAAGTAAAAATTTACTAATGAAAATGTTAATATGTATTTAAAAAAAGTTTTTTCCCAAAACCATGATTTTTGTACAAGAAAATTTGGCAGATTCTGAATATAATACTCCAATTTAAAAATACCTTGAGGGAAAGTAGTTACACTATTAAAAATAAAATTGCTTAAATTTAATTTTAATAAGAACTTAGCTGGCTTTATAAGAAATATTTTCATTCAACTTAAACTTGGGACTTTTTTGGTCTTAACCAGTATCACAAGTCATTGGTCATGAGATTACTAGTTATTAGATATTGTATATATGTTATTAATAATTTGACTAAAATAGAAATTCAAGATAATATGTCTATGAGAATTTAAAAATTACTGTGTTATTCAATTACTCAGTGGGGCGTAGGAGTGAAGTGTGATGTGTGTTTTAAATATGTGATTGCAATTCAAAATACAGTTGGTGGCTGTTTACTGATTTGTGATTTTCAGAAGTCCTGGCTGTTGTTAATGTCAGTGAACCATTATGTCAGCAACATTTCATATGCAAAGTTTAAATACTTAGTGCTTAAGACATTAATGAAACACTTTCAGTAGAAATTAACATGGTCATGTTTCAGTTCGGTATTTTTGTATATGCCTTGATAATTTAACTTTTCTGAATTTCGGAGTGTAAACATTCATTATTAAAAAATTGCATTTAGCCTTCAAAATCAAAGCAATTTAATGCCCAGTTCATAAAAGTGGGTTGTTTTCTAGAGATTTGCAGTCCATCTAGAAGCATATAGACTAAAGACCTAATTATAATAAAAAAGGTAGTTCAGAAAACCAATTAAGGAATTTTGATAAAAAGTAAAGTGATCATCTCAGCAGTGATCATTTTTCTTCCATGTCTTACATAGAAAAAATTAAAAACATTAAGAAGGTAATGCAACAAATGTTCAAGCTTGAGAAGGAAAAACTGACAAGGGATGTGTAAACAACTTGATATAAGTAAATTTTATTTGATCAATAAAACAGTGATGGAAGTTTACTTGTTATTTGCAATATATATTTCTGTAAGTCTGTTCTTTATTAAAAGGCTAGTGATGGGAACCTCATTAGAAGAAAAATGGATTCTTTTTTTTTTTTTTTGAGACAAGGTCTTGCTTTTGTAGTTTAGGCTGACCCTGAGCTCAGCCTTGAACTCACAGCAGTCCTCCTGCCTCTGCTGCCTGAGTGCTGGCAGTACAGGTGTAAGTCATCACGTTCAGCACTGTGGTATGTAGTTCTGATTGCTGGTGGGCGTGACACCCCCCCTCCCCTTTACCAGGAATGGAACCCGGGCCCTTGCACTTGAAAGGCAGGCGCCAGAACCACTGAGCTAAATCTCCACCCCTATAGTGGATTCTTGAATTATGAACTCAAATCAATTCCTGAGAGCTGGTTGTAACTCAGGTTGGTTGTAGGTCAGTACAACTGAGATCTGAATGTTTACCTGGGTACATAATACAGATTACAAGAGGCAGATGAATCTTCCATTAACCTAATTACCTAAGGCTGGTCGTAATTTGAGGTTCCTCTGTACCATATAGTTTGTTGTCAAAGTAAATATTAAGTTAGTGAAACTTGTTTTTTAAAATACTCTCTAATACCGTAAACTACGGCATATTTGGTAATTATTAAAAAAACATTCAAAACTATCAAAATGCACAGAACTTGATCTTAGGTTATTTTTCTACATTACAATTAAGCTTGCACAGTAGGAATTTGCTTCAGTTGCTTGGTGGAGATTGACTGATGTGAGTCACTGCAAATCTAA